>CM044565.2:20351536-20594036 GCA_024416835.2 Perccottus glenii | reverse complement strand
GAATTGCGTCACTTAGGCTAAATGATATAAACAAGTCCAGTTTTTAACACTATGCTTGATTGGACCTGTATTGAGTTAGAAGAGACCTCATTAGACTGGACTTATACTAGATTTTAATAACAATATTTCAAATCAGTTTAATTGAAACCATTATTGTTAGCCCTGCATGATCATAATCACATTCTATTGTGTTTTATATAATGGCATTTTAACTACACAGGCTGTACACTTTGCTTGCACCCCATTATTACCCCATTGACCCATCTGTTCACTTCTAAACCCCATTTATATGTACATCGATTACACCCCTCTCTATCTCATCCCGCCAAGCTCACCAACCATTAATGTTTAAATCAAAGTCAATGCATATCTTAATCATTCAAAGTTGTCTCTATTTTGTTTGTCATTATTGATTGCCCACAACCTGCCAGTGTCTGCCCCTTGTCCTTCCATCAGTTAGGGCATGATGTGAGTTGCCAGAGCGGACCGGGGTGGAGGGAGCTGACACTATGATCAAATGGTACAACTATGAAGGCAATGGTTGAAAGGAAACGGCGTGGGCAATACTATAATCCCATAAATCACTGTGATCAATAATAGTGGTTTTGGTTGGTCTTGATTTTTTATTTAATGTTCTCTATGTCAGAAAAAAAGACAAAGGTGAGCAAAAATAGGCTTGATTTTGAGTAGAAACCTTAAAAGTTCAAGACCAGTCTCTAGTACTAGTGCTAATAGTAATTAGACCATGCACTGCAGGAATGTACTTGAAACATTTTTGTGGATGTGAAACTTGAAATCACAATGAAAGTTACTTTTAATGAAAGTTTAATTTCAATCTAAATTGCCCAGATCATTTTGATCTTAATGGAATGTCAGTTGAAAAAAACAGTTTCCTTTTAATTTCGTTGCATTACTGTTATCTGGTTTTTGTGATGTTTTGTTTCTGTGGTTGGTTGAACATCTATCCAATTGGACCTGGAGGTATTGCCCACTGGAAAATAAGTCCAACTCAAATCCACAGACACTAGACAAATTCTTCAGAAAAAGCAGTAGTATGTCTGGACAGGCTATAACATTAATACATAGCTTCACTAAGTGACAAAAAAGACACCTATTCTTTGTAGGTGTGGCTGTTGTTCATTTACACTGGTATAAATCATTCCATATATTATTATTTTTACAACCCGGTTACACTGTTAGCAAGGTATACATGCTTTGTTCACTATTGCCATTAAACCTTAATCTCAAACAGAAAGTAAATATATGGCGCAGTAGATTACATAGATTTATCTGCTCCAGCACTAAAAACTCATTGTGGAAGTTACATCAAAGTTATTCCTCTGTAACTCTGAGTCAAGAGTGTTTAATGTTATTTTCAAAGAGCACTGGGAATCCCATTACATTTAAGGCTGGAATGGAAAGAAGCTTATTTTTATAAGCCTCAAGTCTTAGATTAACAGCAATAAGGATTGTACAATGCAAGGCATCTTGACAGTAGATGAAATAAATATGATACAATAGAAGCTGGTTTTTATTGACAGCGCCGAGTCTTTTATCTCGACCGTTCCCACATGAAAATCCTGTGTCAGCATTGGCGCGAGCGTTGAGAACCTCAGGCAGTAATTATAGTTCACATAAAGCCGTGGCGTGAAACAACTCTTTTTTACACTCTGTACTATAAAAAAGCCGCCCAGAGGACTGAGGGCGAATTCTTATGCTACACACTCGTATAAAAGATGTATTTGCTCAAACGCTGCTTCATTCTGACTCATCACTTATTAGTCTCTTTGAAACAAATTAAAGTGAAAGTGCGATGCGTTGTTGAGGTATAGGTGTAAAGGTTGTGTCGTTGTGTAAGAAGATTTCTCAAAGCTACTCCAATGGCCTTCTGGAGTCTTACACAGTGACGTAAAGAGGGAACACAGTGGGGCTCTAAGGAGAGCATAATGGCAGAGCTGAGCCACAATCTTTGCATTATCAACTAAACTTAAAGACATTTAAAGTGACTGACTGAAGTAATTTTCTTGAGTCTACATTTTACAAGGCATTTGGAATCATCATGTATTTAAATGATTAACAAGCATTATTTTTTCATGTCTTTCGTTTTTTCGTGCCACATTTTTTAGTGCAGCTTTATTACAACTTAAAGCTATTTCATCATCAGTTTCCTTGTGAAACTGTTAAAAGGAACACTGCCACACAGCCGATTTGTTTCTATCCAACATGGCTGCTCATAGAGAACTGAGCGTATGGTGTCAAATCACAAACTTATTGTCCCCAAACGTGATGTAAAATTCATGTTGTCTTAAGCTCTTTTGATATATCTGTCCCTGCAATTCTATCGGTGTGAGAGAAATAGTCCCATTTCCTCACAACACTGTGTCAACTTGACACTTTGGTTGAGAACATTATTATTCTCCTGGTTTTATGCAGCAAACTGTACTTCCTCTGCAAAAGACCTCCCTGTCAGTGCACATAAAGGATTCATCTCAAAGTTGGAATATCTTCTTCAGGGAAGGGGCTTTGAACATTTCAAAAGGAGGTTGAGAGGTTGTACATCTTTTAGTTTGTTTTGTGATGTTTCCTGGTGAGCTGCAGATTTCGAAAACTACAGTTCTCTTAGTCTGTATAGGAGCAAATAGTTGTCTAATATACTGTATTTAAAATAAATTATAGGTTCCATTTTCCTCTTCAGCTTCTTCTCAGGAACAGTGTGTAAAACTAGCATCAGCTCACTACAAACTTCTTAAAACAGACAAATTAAAAAATATACTTATTATTAACCAGTTTTTATTACTTCATATCTGTTTATGGTTAAATTACATTCATTTTGGTTTGCCAGGTAACATCCTAAATAAGGTGACCAAAATCTATTAAGCAAGTGCCTTTTTGTTTATCCCCATCCAGGGGTCGCCACAGACAAATAGTTTGCTAATGTTTTTACACCAGATGCTCTTCCTCCATTTACCTGGGCTTGAGTAAACCAAGGATATTGTACCCAAATCTCCCACACCCAAACTGGGAGCACTAACCTCTCCACCTCAGAGTTTGAGAAGAATAAAGAAGTCACAAGGGAATTTGTTTTTTCAGCTTTGAACTAAGGTTGCAAGTTTATTGTGCTCTTGCATAGTTAAAATGATTTGTTTCATTTAAAAGTTAATCTTTTTTGTTTGACCTTTATTGAACCAGAAAAAGTCTCACTGAGATTACAAATCTCATTTCCAGGAGGGTCCTGGCCCCGTATAGGACCTACTGAACATGTTTTTATTGGTAGGTGAACCCAGAGAAACATGTAAACTCCACACAGAAACCTGCCCTGGCCGGGGATCAAACACCTGTAGTCAAGCAGAGAGAATCCAAACATTTAGCAAGGCCGATAGCTTGGTTCATTCAGGTTTATTCTAGTCCGGGTTCAGACACAGACATGCAGAATCTGACCATGAGTACAAGAAGACAAGTCCTTAAATACCTCCTAGCAAATAACATCTGTTTTACATCATTGCCATCTCTATCCTGATGTAAAGAGGGGTCCTTGTCCCAGGAAACCATAATCAAAAATACAGAGAGGCCTCTTGATAGATTTATAATCACTCCTGGACGGGGGCTAGGAGCCTTGCTTTCAGTGGTCATATTCATATACTACATTGACTCCATTCACAAGACTAAACACGAAAAAAGCCCATGTAATAAGATCAAACATTAAACATACATTTCCTAATGACATAAAAATTACATGATCTCAACACTTTTATGTAACATTAATATCACAAAAAAATTAAGACAACAGTAGAGTCAAATTTGAATGCATTTCTTAAAGTTTCTTTTGATTTTACAATTCATTACAAAATGTACCTATAGCCATTATTAGACATTATTGTGTTTTATTATCAACAGAACACCAAAGAGTTACAGCACTATTTAACTCTTGGGCTTTTGTAAAGGACATGTATTTCCTAATTCAGAGTTCTGCTGAGTTTGGGGACATCTATTTCTCCACAAAATTCCCAACAATAAATAACATGGTAAAAGCACATCAAATCGATTCAAACTTTAACAAATGCTCTTCCTGTCTTTCCTAGAATAACTTTGACAGATTAATAATTTGCCTTATCTGAATTGTATTTTACAGTGAAAAACTGGATTATAAGTTTACAGTTTGTCCTTGAACGCATCTGAATAACCAAAACTGTCCTAGATTTTCACTGCAGCAGAGTTTAGCCCAGTGCAGCAGACGGCCATTCAACATTATAGGTCAGCACAAATGTAAAACACACATAATGTGAAGTTAATGGGGTGAAACCTGCAGCCGCCATTGTGCTGTGAAGTTGTATTTTATAACCTACCAGCTGGTCTTTATGACTAGGATAACTATTAGATAGATCTAATAAAAAGGTATCATGTTCCCTAATTTTGAAACAAAGGTCTGTAAACTACAAAACCTTTAGGAATAAACAATTTCACACCTGTCCTTTTATGTCACACAACTCTAAATCCATTTGCATTCAGAGCACGTTGGAGAGATATGTTGGATTGAAGTTGGAGAGCACTGGCAGCAGGGAATGAGCAGCGGCTGTTGTTTTTGAGCGAAATCGATTGCTTGTACAAGTCGAGGGAAATGGGAGAGATCTGACCACCCTGGGATTGGCTTCAATCATTCACTCAAGGCAGAATGACAACAAGGCCTGGGCTCATGGACGCAGCGTGTGATGGACGGACCGACTGGCGGATTGATGTATACAGGCTGACGGTCAGATGGAGCCCTTATGTTCATTTATTCTCTGTGTCCCAGGGTTAGAAGAACTTTTTTGCCTAACCCTAAGAACAGATATTTTGTCAAAGAACAGAATTCAAATTTGACCAATATGAAAGTGTAAGAGTGGCGGAGTAACCACAAAACTGGTACATAGATGAAATGGTAAAAATCAAGTTTGTTTAGTCACTATGAGCAAGCGCAGACTAACTTCCTTCCCGCTACTGCTCGAATCAAACGCCATAATTTAAAACAATGTATGTAAAATGTCCATATATATCTTCATTTTACTCTCCTCTTTGATAATTGTCATTTACAGAGTTTGTCAGGATCAGATCTAATCTCAAATAGGCCAAAGTAATCATTTATTCATTTCATTTAGCTGACGCTTTTTATCCAAAGCGATTTACATTGTTCTAATGTAATTACCAGTGTTACAGTACTCAGCTATAATCAAAGGGTGTCTTACTAGGTATCAGCATGACTTAATGGTTGCTGGCGTTTCCATTTAAATGGCAAATACAGAATTAAAAAGGGTTTCACGTGGTTGTTTTAGCTGCTAGTACAAAGTGTTCAAACATGGCTAATGCAGGCTGAGCTCAATTTAAGGAAGTATCAGAGGTGAGAGCTCCGGAGTCCCTGACCGGTTAGTCGCTTACCAGGAGACGTAGGTGGGGGTGTGAGGGTGGCTTTGCTGGAATTGGAGGCCATAGATCTGTTTGTTTGGGGATTAGGCTGGGATTAAGCCACTAATTCTCTTCCCTCGTGTGCATAATTGAAAAATGTGTGCACCCCTTAAAGTAAGATGAGAAGAACTCTACGCTAAGAAGAGAGGAGGAACTTTTAACAATGAGTTTAAGCCAAATTCCGGGATTGAATTCAGTTGCCTGTCTGCTCCATCTGTGTTCGTGAAGGAGGAGCGGCAAACCAACAGACTGCCACAGCCAACGCCTTTTTAAAAAGAGAACGCTATCATAGATTTTGTCTCCTTTAATGCATGGTTTCCTTCCAAGTAATTCACTTTACTTTATTCCCAGACCAAACACAGGTATTGGCTCCAAACCGCCTGTGCACTTCCTCACTGCATGATTCATCACAACATGGTATCACTGTGTAATTGTACCCTTAACACAGACATCTAAGCAATACAAAGCACAGAGTCCACTTGTGTTCCTGGAGATCCACTGTAAATGTGTTCTCTATCCCTCTGCTCTTTGGGTATACGTCTGACACTGAAGGATGACACTGCAGCACAGATGATGAAGCATCCCGACATGTATTTCTATAAATCACAACAGATAGTGCTGTAAAAACCTTCTTGACACCTGAAAAGCCAGAGAATCTTCTATTTGTCAAAAGCACATGTAAAGATCCATTCTTTGTGGCGTTAAAGGTAGTACTCAGCTATAAATCCAGGTCTAGTGTCCAGAGTTTTGCGAGAACTGATTCATTCATGAGTTCTCTCGTTAATGTCTGTCCATGTCAAGTGCATCCCGGAATCATTTTATCTTGACTCTAGAGAATAGATGAGCTTGGATGAGCCCAATCAAGTGTTTGACGCAGATTGAGCCGTCACTTTTCCTTTTTCTACAGTGCATCAGATATCTGACATACGTAATGTTGTTTTCAATGAGAATTTAGACAGCGTCCGCAGCTGCTCTATTTACCGTATAAACTGTATGTGCACAAAATCCGGATTTCCAAATACAAAAATATACCGACAAATTTTCCCCGTGAAGTAATGTTTATTTGACCAACAAAGCGATCTCAAACTAAACTTGTTTTCTGGTCCTTCTTCTTCGTAGTTTTGGTCTCGCACACGTCTTTATTACTGACTTTTTTCCATGGATCTATGGTGTTTTTAATCACACCATCTTATACTTTCTGCACATGCTTTTGTGAGCTGCTCGACGCTCCGCAGCAGATCTGAAACACATCCAGTGGTCTGCGACGTTGTTGTCTGCGACGTTGTTCTGCAGCGGAGTGGATATGCATGCAGTAACGCCACACACACTAGTGTTTGGTCTGAAAAACAGAATTTAATTTGTTATACAACAAACATTGTGTCTTTTTAGCCTAGCCAAATTTTTGGACTGTCTTAAGTATGCACTAGCAATTAAGAGCCACTGAGAACAATTTCAGCTGATAGACATTGACAGACATCAGAATGAAAACTTTTCTGTTCAAATTGAGGATTTCCAACTGTTTACTGAATGTTTGAATGTAGTTTTTTTTGTTCAAAAGGAATGTGGCAGTGCAGAAAAATAGACTGGTTATGAGAGGATCAAAACACATGCATCAATTTAGGCTTAACCTGAATTAAAATGGTCCTCTAATTCATTTGGGAAGGCCACACAAGTAAAACTATCGATTATATCAAGTCCGAGATAAGAGCCAGCCAGACATTTGATCTATCCTACAGTTAATTATGAGTTGGACTGTTAATGTTGCACGGCTATTCACTCAGACCTAATTAATTGCATGCATTTGTCCGTTGAACCACAGGCGTTTCATTGAAATGCAGATTTGGGAAAGTGAGTTGGTGAGAATGGCAGAAATGGTTTCACCTCTTGAAAGAGTTTGAAAGCTGTGTGATTAGATAAGAGCCGGCGATGACCTTTTTTGAGCTTCTCTTACACCTTAATTAAAATTCATCCTCTAAGGCCACAAGACTTTCTCATTTGGGCGATGTATTCCCTTGAATGGAGGCTGGTTGAATGTGAGCAATGTTACATTTAGCCAACGGACACTTAGCTGCGTTAAAAATTTAAACAAGATTTTTTTACTGTTTAGAGTTAAACTTGGTAGTTTGGATTATTATTATTTTTTCTTTTAAATTGGCCTCACAGAGAAGAACTTAGAGGACAGTGATAGTGATGCTTAGGTCACTCAGACCCATGTTTTTGAATCAGTATGAGGCAGGGTTTTTTAAGGGATGAATAAAATGTGATGATATTTAATGTTTTGTCCCACCTTCCTTGAGGAGTTTCCACATTTTCTTGGTCTTGTGCCTACATGGAGCAGAATGGTCAATAATGTGACTTAATACTTAATGCCTATGTGTTGTAATATGACTTGGGTCCTCTAACATATAAAGTAAAAGTAAGAGAATAAAACTGGAATAAATGAAATGGGTCTCTAACTTCAACAAATAAAATAAATGAACCCAACTCCAAAGAGTCCAAGTTAGAAAGTTACTAAAGCTAAAAGTCCTGTCCAGAACTCTAGAGGAGGTGTCTGTATGGTCCCTCGGTGCTGCATGTGTCACATATCTGTCCCTCCATCAGCAGCACTGGGCCCGGTCACAGGAAGTGTCCCCTGTGATGGACAGAGCTGTGAGCCACAGAGAGATGCACACACTGCAGGTTAATGGGCTTTTGATGGTTTCAGGAGCTGTGTTCCCATGGGCACTGTTTATCAGAGCAACAAGCTCACAATCTGATCAACTGCCGGCAAACAGCACAACACCTCTTATCCTCACCACTACTTTGGGCTTTTGTATTAGAAGAGTACCATAGAAGAATACAAACAAATGTAATCACCTTTTTAAAAAGTTACACAAACGAAACTCCTGGTGTTCAGAGCCCAAATCAGATGTAGTTCTCAATGTGTTCTTAATTTAATTATGCTTTGTGGTATTAGTATTTATTGTGAAACCTTAACAGCTGCACATGGAATCTTTACTCTTCTTGATTATTTACTTCTAAATGTGCTGTTTTTTTAAACACATTAGAACCCATGCCTTCAGTTGGTGGAAAAATTTAAATTGTTGCTGAAATATTGACAACTCATGTACTTGACCTCAGGTAAAAATATATATATATATATATTATTTTGGGAACTTTTTTCCATTGACAGTAGACAGTAGGTCAACAGGAAATGGGTGAGAGAGAGGGGAATGACACTGGGCAAACAATCCGAGCGAGACTCAAACCGGGGTCTCCCGCGTATTTGCATGTGCTCTACTGACTGAGCTTTAACAGAAAAGGTTTTGTAAAAATATTTCGTAAAATGCCGTCTCTCTGCAGTCCCCCTTAAATTTTTGAACAGTAAGCAGCCATAGGACAAGGCATTTGTTGTTTTGAGATCAATGTGTATATGTCTTTTCAATTGGGCTCTTCCCGCTGAGTCGCTGCAAGTTTACACTGCACGTGTCACGTTCGCATCCAGCCGATGACAGCAGTATGATGGCGACTGCCCGCTGCTGTAATTGGATAAGACAAGGTCAAGTGCGCCACTATGAGTTTTGAAGAGAGCCGAGTGAGCTTTTCTGCGAGCCTAACTATGACGCCTATAGGACCTGACATCTGTTGATATAACACTGAAGCGGCGCTACCAGATGGGCCGATATCAAGAGGTGGCAAATAAATCTCTCACTGAAAACTGAACTGTAAGGAACAGGCAGAAAGATGAGGGGTGTCAGAGGCGGGGTATAAGACTGCATTTTATCACAGATCAAGACTTTATCGACTTATTTACGCCATAGCAGTGTCCCCAGACAACAAGGTCAGATTAAATTTGACCTCTATTTGATGCTTTTTTTTTACAAATCTCAAGTACATGTATGACATTCTATTGATTTTTGAATATGATAAATACGAACTTTATATTATATGCTATTGTTTAGCATCCCTGTCTCAGATGTAAGCAGGCTAAAGTCTAATGGTGATAATGTTGTTTTATTGGTGACCACACTTGACATTATTCACTTACATCATTCAGTTTAAGTCATTGTTTGTGCTGTTTCTGTTTCATCTAACACATGCTCATGACTTTATATTCAATAGTCATCATTTTTTGTTTCTATTTATTCTTTCCATAACCACATGAGAATGAAATATTGACATACTTTATCTATACCTAAAAAATATCACCAGTGTAGCAGACACAAGTCATTTTTATAAGATTATTTTGTTGCTTTTTGTCTTTATTTGATATTAGACTATAGACTGGAAACAGGGCTGAGAGAGAGGGGGGAGTGACATCGGGCCAAGACCCGACTGAGAATCAAACCCAGGTCTCCCGCGTATTGTGAACAAGTGAGCCACTGGGGGCATGAGATCGAAAATCATTTTTGTCTAATAATAATAACAATAAAACAAACTTAACAACACTGCTCATATGTCTTCTGACTATCTACTGTTTTACGTAAATATAGTGCAAGGTTTACAGTTGCCTTGAATGTAGATGTTTTTCTTTTTGTGCTTGTCAAATGCTAATATTGATATTTGTCAGGCAGGGTTGCTTTTCAAACATGTTTACTCTGAAAAGTTTGGACTGTGGCCATGCATTTCTGAAAAAGTGGGAAATGATGTGGGTAAAGTTTTGCTTATAATTACAGCCGTTTATTTCCTCACAGCCATATGGTGCACTTGGTCTAAGATAAAAGTTTACATGAGGAGCAGAGATCTAATATTTCTGTCGGTATGATTAGTATTCTGAGGAAAGGTGGTGTGATGCATAGGCCTAATGAATATGCATAGCTCTGTCTGCTGAGGGGAGCCCCTGTTTATATTTGGGAAGGCCTCCTGAGGAGTTCATGTTGGGAAACTTTTTTGCTTGCAAGCGTAAAATACAAAGTGCTGCCTCCTCAGAAATCGGCCAAAGTGGACGCACTTAAAATGTCTAAAAAAGGTTGAGTGGACGTGACAGGCCAGAGATCAGAGAGATCCATCACACCACAGCTCCACTTCCTCAAGACATAAAAGCCAGCCAAAGTTTTCCTTTGAATAATAGTCTCACCTGCTGATACAAAATATATTTGTTTTTATAAATTACATATTTACGGAAGCATAGTACTGTCAATGTCGTTTTTCAGATTTTTTTTTTGGGGGGGGAATGGTTTTTCTGACTTTTTTTTCTGACACGTAAAAACGTGATACTATCAAGTTATTTCGTGATACTATCAAGTTATTTTATGATAATTATCACGTTATTTCGTGATAACTTTTCTTTTTTCAATACTTTATCGCCTACTACGCTTCCATAGCAACACGAGGACGCAAAGAAGAAGCATGACAAAGCCAGCCTGATGTAATTTATATCCATACGTCTTTTTGTGTCCATGCAGTTATCAATAAGAAATGCTGCTACATCCAACGGATCTGACTGATTCTTCCACCTATACAATCTCATTCGTTTCAAAAAACGTCTCAAGGTGCTCATACTCATCACAATATTGTCTACAGTGTTCAGTAACATTATTATCTCACCATTATTTAGACCAAGGCTGAAGTAAAACTTGATCAGACGCGACGCCTTGCTTAGTAGGCTACATAGTACGTTGCTTCCGATAAAGCATTGAAAAAAGAAAAGTTATCACAAAATAACGAGATAATTATCAGGAAATAACGTGATAGTATCAGGAAATAACATGATACTGGCAAAAAAAAAAAAAATCAGAAAATCAATCTCCCCCCCCCAAAAAAAAAGGCAGAAAAACGATAAAAAAAAAAAAAGTCAGAAAAACAACATTGACAGTACTACGCTTCCGTACATATTCCATCCATCCATCTTCTTCTGTTTATATGGGGCCAGGTTGCGGGGCAGCAGTCCAAGCAGAGACACCTAGACTTCCCTCTCCCTATCCTCTCCTGTGTCTCCCTCCAGCCGAGAGACACAGACCCTCAGGCGTGTCCCAGGTCTTCCCCGGGATAATTAGTATTCTGAGGATTAGATAAATGACATGTTAATTATGATTATTAATTATGACATGGTGACAGTTCAGGTGTGACAAGCGATAGTGACGTTTAAATAATCTTTTAACAAAGAAAATGTAACTGCTGTTGCTACGGTTTTTAATGTGTTTTTTTGACAATAATGTTACAATTAATTATTATTGAGTTAAAATTGTGAAAAACGTACTGTAATGAAAAAACAAAGGCTTCACTAAGTTTAGAGCAAACCAACTAAATATAAAAGTAGGATTCAAAGATCAATATTTCAGGAGACACAGATGGTTGCTTCAATCTGTGCAAAGCTTTTCAGATACGTGTTGAGAATATTTCGGGTATTTTACCTTTGACTAAAGTAGAAAATCACTGTACATTTGGAAAAAAAAATAACAAATAGCCCAGCTAGTATCGCTCAGGAATTGTTGGTCCACAGTCTAGGGTCATACTTTCATTCAAAACATAACCAAAACAAACAAAACTAACTTACTTTAATACACAATTGTGTCGTGTGAGAAATGTGCAAACATTAGCCCATCCAAATGTAAATGCAACACGTTCGAGCAAATGCTTTGTGTTTGGAGTCTGCCAAGAGGGGTTTAATCTAAATGCATAATTTTCAGTTAAGTATGGTGTTTGGTTAGTTTGGTTGATTTAGCCATATGTAGGAATGTTATAATTGAAAGCGACTGATCATTTATGTCAGTTGAACATAGTCAGCTCTTCAAGTCAAAAACAGAAAACAAATACAAGACCAAGATTACAGAAGTCAAATATGGATATAAGAAAACTTTCAATTGTACTTCCATTTTAGCATTAGACTAACATGGCAGCAATAAAATGTCAATAGTAATTTTTCTATGATGCTGTACAATATGCTTTAAAATGCTCCCACCTGCTAATCTTGAACTGTTTTTACTGTGTCAGTACAGAAACAACACTTGTCCTGGTGAATCTCCAAATCCTCCGCTGGATCTTTTGACGTATACATTTCTGGAGGGAAAGATTTTGTTTGTTTTGTAGTTGGTGTGATTCATATATGGACTCCACCAACACAATCCCCTTATTGTCACATTGAAAATTGATGAGAAAATGGAATAGAACATGACATGGCAACAACACAGCCTATTTAAGTGCCCGTGTGTGTACGGACGCTGCATTGTTGTACTTGGGATACGTACCAATAAACAAGCCTTTCTTCATAATGACTTTACTCTCAGGAGATTATGAAAGGAGACGCTCCAGTGTGGTTTGAAAAAGATTCTTTCTATTGGGGAATTAGAGATGCCTCTGTTTTATTTTAAACCAGGAGGTATTAAAAGTAATTATACCAACAAGATGAGCAGAATGAGACCACTGATTACAGTTGAACAGTTCGCTTTCCTTTTCTCTGTCCTGGTATAATTAGCCCCATTCAGACCTTCCATTAAGATGCATTTTCAGACATCCCAACCTGCAAAAAGTCATTTCAGGGAGGTATCCCGAAACTATTTACATACACACCAAATGTAGCCTACATGTAGGCCTATTTCCTATGCCTTTTACTTTTGTTGCAAGCTTTCATTGTACTTTGTTGATGCTTGCTTCGCAGATTTGAGCAACTAGCCTTGGCAACTAGCCTGAATAATATGCACAATAAATAAAACTTATCAACTCACCTCAACATGCCTTTTTCAATCATTTAACCCGCCATGAGCAATGCTGAAGTCGCTGTTACAAATAGTGCAGCGAGCAAGACTGTCATTATGTTTGACTGGGGTACACTTACATGTAGTCTTCCGTAAAATGTGTCTTATACTTTTGTGGCACTCTCCCTCTGCCATTGTGCTCCTGTTTCTAGATAGACATAACTGATTAATTTGGTTTGGGAGAAGAGATAAACGCCCACACTGACAATTGATTGGTTGATTTGCGGAAACAGGCCAATCAGGATGCTCTCTGTCTTACAAGCGCTTCGCACACACGCACACACACACACACACGCAAGGTCTCTCGCTCCCTCTCCCTCTCTGCCGTGCGTGCGCTACACGATTTGAAACTCTTGCTCGCTCGCTCGCTCTAGGTTCCGGGAGATTTTAACTAATTTGCGGGCATCAGGGAGCCGCTATCAATATGCGGGAGACTCCCTCAACTTCCGGGAGACTTGGGATGTCTGCATTTTTTTCATGACTGTGCACTTCTATTGAAACAAAACCGTGGTCTGAAATAAGTGGCAGATGCTTCTTCTGAACCCTTTTACACTCGTCTCTTGCATCACAAACCTGTGTCCCTCACAACACACAAACAGGAAGGCCATTTAATTTCATTATTTATTCATCAGCACATGCATCAAAGTTTAGCACCAGCGACAAACTCTTTAGCCCTGAGTCGTTGACCCTGAACGTGGCCTGGATTTTTAAAAGCTGTTTGGTTGTTGTCTCTTCAGCTTTAGAGAATTGCAAAAGTGGCTTGTTTCCAAACTCCATCGTCTGGAGCCGGTGACAGCCGCAGGTTGGTGACTACATCAAAGAGTCAAGCCAACGCTATTTATAAAGTGCTTTTAACAAGCTGTTTGTGACAGAGTGCATCGTGGAGAAGTGGAAAAAAACACATGAAAAGAGCGATCACAAAGAGGAAGCTTGGATGCTGAAGTAAGGTGTGGGTAGTTTGCTAACAGAATGGGAGAATAAAGTGACGGGATGGAGGTAAATCTAGAGCATAGAGAGTTTGTCAGTGCGTCACAGATCGCTATGGCAACCACAGCTGTCTCCATGTCTGAGGTCCACGGGGAACAACTCCAACTTTATCATCACCTGCAGCTTTTACACTTCTCTGCAGCACTCCAGAGATGTATGAAGGCTGTAGACTGTATTTATCATTGTGAAATATGAAATGCATTAAATGGTAATGGTTTCTATGGCGCTTTGTCTTATACACTTTACACTGAATATGTATTATTCTCAGACTCTCTATAACTTTTGGTTCATGCATTTTTCTTGGCAGCCTAGACTATAAATATCTTCACAACTACAAATAACTAAAATGGGTGATGTGTAATATAGTACGTACAATGCATTTGTGCATATATTTTAACTGTCTTCTGATAAAACCAGCCACTTCTTTGAATAAAACAATCCATTACATTTTAAAATCACACTATTACTAACCCAGCAGCACACACATACAATAGAATTTACACTTTCAATGATTTAAATGATTTAATGCATCTAATGGCACTTTCTACATCAATGTCCAGGCTGTTTGGAAATCAGAGTTAACACTGCTGCCTCGGAGCCAAAAAAGTTGCAGATTTGTATTTTAGCTATTCGGTCTGTTTCTTTTTTTCTGTTAGGAGTATTTTTTAGTGTCGACATACCCCAGAGTAGTAACATAATTGTAAAATGAATGACATTTAAAGTTTAAAAGCTTTCTGTGTAAACTTGTGAACAAACTGCTAATTGCCCTCATGCCCAAAGTTAGATGATCTATTTTGATTATTGTGCAGGCCTCCAGTGCTGCACGTCTAGTTGGATTGGCTCATCATTACAGTGGGATGTTCATGTAAAACCTAAGTCAGAAACATCTCCAACTTTATGTCATTAGTTTTGGCTTGTATTACAATTTCTATTTTAAAAACTCTTGCCAAAACCTCCTAGTGCAAGGTTTAAAACTTACATGTCAGGGTTTTGTGAATAGCTACAAACTCAAAGGACTTTGTGTCTTGGACTTACTCCTGAGTTGTATGTGCTGACACGGCACACTCACGGCTTCTCATTTGTCTGTGCTCTCGTGGCTGACTGTAGGTACGGAGACGGAGGCACAGAAGAAGAAAAGGTGGTGTCGGTGGGGTTGGTGCAAATGCAATGCTGCTGCCTCAGCTGAGTGTCAGTCTCAGTGTCAGCGTGATTAATGAGGCCCAGGCTGCCATGAGTTGCTCTCACAGGGACAAAGCAGATCAATACACAATGAACGCAGCCGCATGTTCACCGACCAATGCTCTCAGGGCTGTTTTTTTTTTTTTTTCTAGAGACATCAGGTGATTGAAACATTCAAACAATGGTTCACTGTTTACAGTAGCTCAAGCGTATTGTAAGCAGTCCAGAGGGATTTCTGGAGACCTCAACAGAGTGTTCACATGGGGGTTGTTAGAAAGCTTTCAGCTTCAAGTCAAGTTCATCTCAAAAACAACCTATTTTCTAAGAACGGTTTCCAAGAAAATAACAGAATATATACAGTATGTTGCCTGCATTTAGAAATTAGTCCAAACTATTAAGTATGTTGTGCACATATTCTACCTGTTTAGTTTTGTTTATTAGTTTATTTCGGCTTTTTTCAAAATGAAAAGAAAAAAAGAAACAATGTACAGGCAAGCATAGAAATGAAAATGAAATGATGGTGTAAACACATACAATCCTATTAAAAGTTTCTTGTCATAAGACCACAATATTTACTTATGTATTTCATTATTCAGTCTGTTTACTTTAAGTTGCTCTAAGTTCAGACATTAGGGCGTTTTGGTTAAAGGGCCTGTGTGTAGATTAATGGGGATATCTAGTAAGTGGGGTGCAGTGGCCACCTTGCCTCCAGTGACTCAGCTCTGGTGTAAGAATGTGTGAGAATGTTGGGACAACAGATGTAAATTAGCTTAAGGCCACAATATTTACATTCACATGGCTGTGTCTCATGTATGTTCATCAATATGCACTGTCCCAATCAAAGAAATAAAAAACACTCTACATGTCATCTTTCTACCTCCTGTGGTTAGCCATGGGCGGCAGTGGATCAGTGGTAGAGCTGTCGTCCTTCAACCAGAAGGTAGGTGGTTCGATTCCCGCTCTCCCCACAGTTCATACTGTTGTTGTGTCCTTGGGCAAGACACCTAACCCACCTTGCCTCCAGTGGTGTTCCAGCTGTAACACTGGTGAATGGAACCTTAATGTAAGTCGCTTTGGATAAAAGTGTCAACTAAATGTAAATGTAGCTATGGAGCAATGTGCAATTGCTATGACCAAAGCCTGTAAGAATATTTGAAGAGAATGAGTTCAATTAAGACTAAGCCTTCATGGAATATTGCATATTCAAAAAATAATAATGAAGTTGTTCATTTTATCCAATCTGAGCACAAATAGAAACAAAAACTTTCACTGGATTTGGTTGTGCTTTAAATTTCTTCTTTTTGCAAGCTAGGCCAATGCAAGGCAATTATAGGCTTACAAAAAGCATATTTGACTGATGTGTGGCATTATGTTTGACTGTACTAACTTAACTAGCAGCTCAAACCATAAGTTGTTTTTTATGACATACCTTAAAATGCTGTGTAACAGAAAAGTTACTGTGTAATTTCCCCTTTGAAACATTATTATCTTCCATGAACAGCAGAAATGTTGCATACGTCTTTGAACTTGGAGACTGAGTTGCACAAAACACATGATTTAGCCTCTGTCCTGTCCCACTGCATCATCACTTTGTATTGATACCCAACCATCCGGTAAAGACAAAACGACAAAGGTTCCGTTGAGGTTTTAATAGCTTTGGCAGGATCACAAGTCTGCCTCTGGCTCAGATTTGGGAGCGCAGAGGTCGATAGCTTAAGATCAATATTTCTTTATGTCAAGGAGAGAATAAGGGGGTGACAATGCATTTGTGAGCCCATATTGAAAAGGGATTTTAAACGGGAGAATGATTGTTGATATTGAACACATGGAAATTCTAAATTGGGCTATTTTGTCAGAGCTATTATGGGGACTAAAATTGATGCTAGTTGACTTCCTGCTCAAAGTGAAAACCTTTTTGGCTGCAGCAATCAATAAAATCTCTCCATATCATATTTATCTAAAAACACAAATTCTTGTACACTTGTGTTAAATGGGATTTGAACTGATTTACATTCAGGGGCTTGTCTCACATTTTACCATGAAAACAAGAAAGATTGAAGTGCTGCAAAGCTATTTGAAGTAATCATTGAACTCAGACGGCTTGAAAATGTATGTGCTCTAAATGTATTTGTTCTCATGAAAAAGAAAAGCGCACAACTCTTGATTACTTATTCTGTTTTTATTTTACCATTTTTTATTGTGAGATATGATGCACTATATGTCAGTTGCACAAAACAATGGTCAGTTGCACAAAACAATTCTTTTGAGTTTGTTGTAGGACATTCTGAGGAGAGTGAGTCATTTAAAATGTATATCCACCATTTTCATAACCGTAGAAATCAAAACCCTAATTGGATCAGGTTCTGGCAACAGGGATCTATATTATTTTCATGGTAAAATGTATTGTAGCTTACATATCACATACTTGGGGGACCTGGGTTCGAGTCGGGTCATATGCCCTATGTCCTCCCCTCTCTCTCACCCTGTTTCCTGTCGATCTAATAAACGGTAAATGGCATGTATTTATATAGCATTTTTATATGCCCAAGGGCACCCAAAGCACTTTACCTCCTGAGCCACTGCGTCTCTGCCAATAAAAGCAAAAGGTCAAAAAAAAATATAGGCCTACATTGAAGTCAGTATTTTTCACTGAACTGCCACCATGTTCACAGTCATGTGTTCACACAAGACAAAGACAAGAAGACCATCTCTTCTAACATGTCTACAGCAAGTGCTTTCTGGTCTGATGAACAGATTTTTCAAATATCACTTCTGGCTGCGTAGACATGTTGTATTTGGCTTGAATGGGTGTCATCACAGTTTCCCGACCCACTATTCTTCTATGTCAGTAAATTATTTGTTTAACATGAAATGACTGACTGCCTTGTTCTCCTTTATCCCAATCGTTTGTAAAAGTAGCAGCTACATTATGGACTCCTTCTGTATCTATAAAAGATATAAGACATTGTACTAACAGTGTGGCACTTTAAAACACAATTTACTTTGGAATCTTTGTTAGTTTTTGTTTGGTTTTTTTGACATTTCGAAAAGCATTACAACATAAGCTTTTACAGGAATTTCATTATTAGTATTAGATGTTGCTGTTGGTGTGAATTGATTTAGAGATGGCAAGTGTTGATACAGTTTACTTACACACATTGAATTGTGTGTAGGTTAATTGGCAACTCTAAAGTGTCCCTAGTGAATGAATGTGAGAGTGAATGGTTGTCTGCCTGTCTCTAAATGTCAGCCCTGCAAATAACTGGCCACTGTCCAGGGTGTACCCCGCCTCAGGCCCAAAGCTGCTGGGATAGGCTGCAGTCACTCGTGACCCCTAACGGGAATAAGCGGTAGAAAATGAATGAATGAATTAATTGAATTGATAAAACATTAATTGATAGATTGATTTGAACCTTTCCACTGTTGTTTTCTGACATTTTTAGTGATCTATCTGTGTATTCTATGAGACAACACTTATGGCTGGGGCCAAGTTTGGGGAGCATCATATCCCAGTGAAATTTACCATAAATAATAGTATTATCTTTTTATTAATCTTATTAGAAATTGACGTACTAGTTCTGTTAACCTTTGCAATTACATTATACAAAGCATTAGTCATAGTAGCAGGAGGCTGTTTACAGAGAGACAACACAACAAAAATATTACTTCTTCAGTCAGAGCAAAAAGAACAGTGAATCCTAGAATACATCTTACCCGAGTCCAAATCCAAACATTAATATAATTATTTGCATAAAGGCACTGTTTTGTATTATTGCTTCTGTTATAGCCTGTGCTTAATTAAACGTGTCCTTAAACTGACATGGTGTGTTGTAACTGTCTTGTAACTGTTTGCTTTTTGTCGGCAACTTTATAAGAGTGCTTGTTATCTCAATGTGGGTGACAAAAGTGGCTGGAAAAAAAATGTATGGAGACTCAGATTAAAGCAGGAGGAGGCAGAACATGATTGTGGTATAAATGAACAATAGCTTTGTTTATGCATTTGGGTGCGTTCTCTGTGCTTTCTGGTCTTAACCTCACTGACCCTGGTTTCAAACTGCGTTTTTCATTCCAGCAACTGTTGAATTATACTGAATAAAAATTTAAATGCAACACTTTTGTTTTACCCCATTTGTCATGAGCTTAAATCAAATATCTAAGACTTTTTCTATTAACACAAATGGCCTATTTCTCTCAAGTACTGTTCACAAATCTGTCAAAATCTGTGTTAGTGAGCAACATTTAAGAGTTGCCATTTATTGTGGCAAGCCCAAGGCACATTTGTGCAATAATCATGCTCTCTAATCAGCATCTTGATATGCCACACTTGTGAGGTGGATGGATTATCTCGGCAAAAGAGAAGTGCTCCCTAACAGATTTGTGAACAATATTTGAGAAAAATGGGCATTTTGTGTACATAGAAAAAATCTTAGATCTTTGAGATCTTTGTTCAACTCGTGAAAAATGGGGGCAAAACAAAAGTGTTGCATTAAAATCTTTGTTTAGTATACAAATTAAGCCCAGATTATAGCCATCAAGTTTTGGTATTTGCAACTGACAGACTATTTTTTATCTAATGTAAATGTTACTAATGTAAAACATTTTAGTCAATGGTCAGTCTTCAGTCACTCAAACGTTTTTGATATAGCACATTACGTAACCAAAGTGCAGGCAATAGATTGAGGCAGAAGATTGGACATGAATCACCAGAACATTATGTGCCAAATGTGATGCTAGAGTAATACTTATAGATAGATATTTAGCCTAGGGTTTTGTGAAAGTGGTTATGCATACCAAATAAAAGGTGTTAATTTAGTTTTGGCTTGAATAGCTTTCCAAATCTTTCAGTAACGCAGTGCTTCTTCTTATGTATGAGTCACCTCGAGAATCAGGGAGATTACCATCAAGGTTCTGCAAGAACGAAAATTCCCTAGTCCCTGTGGCAATTAGTGGAACTAGTTCAATTTCACGCAAAGTGGAATAGTTGGTCTTTCTCATAGTGGTTTGATTTCTTTTAGTTTGTTTTCAAGAACAAAAAGAGATCTAAAGAGGACTGTTGTGATCGGTCAAACTATAGCCTCACTAAGAGGCAAAGCTTAACGTCCAGCCATTTTACAGGCTTGGAGAAAAACAAAAGTGAGAAGAAATGAGTATGTGGAGAAACACTGGGAGCTGCTTTGAGGATTCATTCATACATACTGAATACAGAATCCTTTTATTTTTCTTTGAGATTCACAGCAAAAGATTTTGTATAAAAAGCAAACATATTCACCCAGACTTTAATGGCATAGCTCGGAAGCATAAACGCCTTGACAATAATTTGAACAAAAAGCAGCTCCAGAACATTGTGTTCTACTTTTACCTACATCTGAAAGCATGAAATTGAATGAAAATGTCTGTCTTTGTTACGGATTACATGGCCAGCTCCAAATGAACAAAGTGCACTGACACAGTCCCTAAAGGCAGGAGGTGCATGTGGCTGATCATGTGGAACCTTATCCTCGCCATCGGGGACACAAACCTCGCCCAAAGTCCCCTCCCTTGACAATATTTCAGCAGTGATCTATTATTATCCCAGGCACCTAAATGAATGCCACCGCAGCCAGGCTTATCCTTATTACCAGCACATTACATCAGCCCAACGTCGTGTCACTTCTAGATCTGTAAACACACAAAAACAGCTTAGAAGTAGCCACAAACATGACTTCTGCATCAAAGTTACAACTCTCTAAATTATATAATCCCCATGTGGACCCATGGGACACCTTTGAATAAGCCCATGGCAAGGGCTCATAGCATAAATATAAACTTTTAGCTTTATCCAGGTTGGTGCAAGACAACATCCTCTCTGGGCCATTGGGGAAAAAATAAATATAAGCATGGAGTTCATTTAAGAGCTTATTCCGGTAAAGACTTGTGGGAGACTTTTTATCAGTCTTCCCTTTCTAAATCTTCTAAATGGAGTGCATTAAATCAGTTATTTTCCTTTGGAGCTTAAAGTGCAAAAGTTATAATTTTCTTGAGTCGAAAATAACAAGCATTATGTGCAGACACAAAGCCTTTCCGTCTCATTTTTAGTGGTTTTATATAAAGAAAGTATGCTCTACTACTACTGCAAATGTTTTTCCAGCCATGAAGATAAGGACTTGTATATTCGGTCGAAACAAATAGAGAACATTTGTCACACACGTAAGTCCAATGTAGAAAGGTCTTAAACAAAAAGTAATAGAAAGGTCCTGATTTACTTTTCAGCACCACTAAGAGCGCCGCGGCACAGTTGGGCTGCAGTGTAGCAGAAAAATAACATCATACAGTACTTCTAATGCAAATATTGAGACAATAAATTAGATAGAAATTGGGTATTTTTTCAGCTCATTACCATCGAGTAAATGCACTTTGCTGACAACAAATAAATCTTTGGGAGGTTTCTTAAATAAATCACACAGTGGAAAATAAAGTGTGTTTGGAATATTTAATAATGTAAACTATATGGATGTTTTTTAATATATATGTATCTAATCTCTTGGGAATTATATTGTGAATGCAATGTGTGCTTCACTTTAGATCCCTTTTCTCTATTTCTGTTTTTCTTTTTTTTGCTCCGTTTCTGTGAAAGCTAAAGTGGCCAGTGCTGGAACAGTTGCTTTCACAGTAAGACTTTCTTCCACCGTTGATTCAATGTTGGCAAACCAAATGTAATATGCCCCTCTATTCAGATGGGATGCATCTCATTTTAATGTGAGAGTGACCAAAGCCTGCTGTCAGGGGCTGTTCCTCTATTGAATTACTTGATAATAAACATTTTACGTAACAGACCCTTCTCATTTATAGTACTGTATAGTACAAGAGGACTAAGAAGTTTTCATCAATGGAAAGAAAAAAAAGGCTGCACATTAAATATAGTGTTAGTTATAATCCATTAAGTTGCCTGCAAATTTTCACATTTCACTTAATGCAATAAGCATCTAAAAGAACAGATTATTACAATACATTATGTCATGTGTGCAGTCGATTAACATCCAAATAAGCAGAATGGAAATGAACTAGCTAAAATGTTTTCCTGTCCACTTATTAATGTAAATGTTACAGAGCCATTATAATAACCATGCAATAATGTCATTACTAATTTATTGTTCATTAGAAAGCAATGAACCAAACTATTTCATTACATTGAGTTCAATAAACAGCACCATTGCATTTTCAGCTATAGACACTTTACATATATATCTTGTCGAACTCCCCAAAAGATCCTGTTGACACACACTTGGTTTCTTTAGTGTTTGATAAGCAGCTCATTTCTCGGCTCATTTACAGTGATGCTACAATGGAACAAGTGTGACCTGGGCTGAATGTGTCTCGCTTCATCTCACAGCCGATGCTTGACTCAATCAGCTTCATTACCTTAAGAACTTTGATATTACACGCTGACATTTATGTTGCATATAGTTCAAAATAACCCAGTAGCAAAGCAAAAAGGGATTTTTATTTAGGTCATATAGTGCTTCTTTTGCCCAAGTCACAGATGAATATGGTATTGGAAAATGAATACTTGTTTGTCTTTCTGGGTTGAGATCGTTGGCCTTCTGTGTCTATTGATGGAAATCTAGTTAAATGACCTGTTATACATGCACATAAAAACTAGTTTTCCACTCCTGATAATGGCAGCAACAGCCTGAATACAGATGGCTCCTCATAAACCCAGGCTCATGAATTGGTTCCATGAGGCATCTGCATACAGAACCAAGGCTGCATTCACAAAAAGAAAGATAATCAAACTTTTATCTCGTTGTGGTGCACAGAAGGCTGCTATTTAAACAAGAGGGAGTCTGATTCGGTGGCTTCTCCACCAGGCTTTTGGGTCAGATTTGAAATGCAGATTGAAGAAAGTTCGTCTTCCTTATGTACTCATCTGTGACCTTTAAATATGGGCCGTATTGTTTGGTATAAATTGGTTGTTTAATCACATATTTTTCTCGTAACTCTTTGCCAACATACAGCAGGTGTTTGCCCCTAAACCATGTTTGATTGGATCTGGCCGATGCAAGAGTGAAGGAATATTTTGGTAAAACAAAAGTAAGCTCTATACTATTAAATACCTGCATAATTAATTTAAAAGTGCAAATTCTATTGTCAATTCTATTATTACTGTACAGTCCTCTTATGAGAAGTTAGAAAAACTGTCTCTTTAAGCCCCCCTCTCTTGGCCCAGTCGGCTCTGATTGGTCCGGAAGTCTACTCTGTTGTGATTGGTCAACTGCATCATCAAAATAAAAACTTCTTTTACTGGGCCCATCTCTGCCTTAGAGCCCCATTGTGTTACTTATGTAGCTCACCAAGTAACAGGAGTCCAGGCCAAATATTCCATGAGCTTAGAGAACTTACCATAGCTTTAGCTTTGAACAGTTTTGAGAGGCCTTTCACCTTAAAAAAATGAATTGCTGCAGTTGTAGCAATTTACAGTGTATGTATGTATGTATGTATAACTTGTAACAGCACAACAATGACCACTACATAATTGGGAACATATAGCTTTTCTTAAAGATTTTTTGGTGTCACACAAATGAACTGCAACAGCTAATATCCAAAAACAACATTAATGACATCTCCTGCAGCTGAAAGTCGTCCCACACAATTAGGAGGTGATTGTGAGGTGAGCATTACTCAGCCGGTTGTGAACTCATTGCTGTTTGCCACTAAATGAGCAGCTCTTGCCGCCTACACAGTTGTGCTAACGGACGCTTGCTATTACAGGCCCATGCCATGCCTTCTGAAAAACTGAATAAGTGAATGGAAGGAGTGTGCCACTGTGTCCAGAGGTGATGTCGCATCACCACACAGCAGCCTCATCATTACTGGATCCATAGGAGAGCTTTCAGTCACAGCAACAACAGAAGAAAAACTGCTTCAGTGAATGTTGCTAGACCATTGTGGAAAATATGCTCCCTGTCAAAATCTTGCTCATTCACAGTTGTCCTTTGTGTATTGACTTGAGTTTAGTTTAGAGAGCTCGGTTTGTATTGATTTTGTAATTTCATATTTTCCGAGGTAATACTAATGAATAGCAGCGGCTGGGTCGTCCAATAATTAGAAGTGTTGATTTGATCCTTGCACCTCCTGTTCACATTGTTGGAAACATTGAACTTCCACTTACCTCAAGTATCTGTGAGGCTGGTGTATGAATAAGAGTTTACTTTTGTGTGCGCATGGGACTCTTGATGACCTATGAGTGCCTATATTAACAAATTACATTATGCAGTAAACACAAACCATTTTGCTACGGCTAATACTAATTAGCTTTTTATATAAAGGAAAAGTCAGATTGACCAGTGCTCTAATAGAGACTTTGTTTAAGTTTGTTGGATGTTTACCCTGGTAACATATACATAAATAATCAGAAAATAGGGTTGACTCAGTTTATGCTGTAAGTGTTAGTTTCAGGTTAGATTTAAGCTTTTGAAAGGAATAAGGAACTAGTCTGTTTATGCACTGGTTCTATCATGTGACCTTTTTTTTGCCTGTAATTTAGTTGTAATGCACTATGCTGCTAATGACCACCTGACCATATGTTTGTTGATGACTGGCACTGAACCCAAGAAGACTCAAAATGGAGGTAGAAGTAAACACATACAGTATATAAACTTGATGCTCGTCATTGTTCTCAATCTGTCAGTTTAAAGGACTTTTCCGCCTGGCGACATAAATTTGTGTTGCAGATGGAGGCTCTCAGTGTGTTCACGTGAGTGAGCATGGAGCAGCCTTTTTGTGTGCCTCAGACCTGGCACTGTCATGGAGACACTTCAAATTGCTTCTGACACAACAGAGCCCACCGAGTCATTTGTGTTGGGCCCGGTCTGTCTCCTCGGGCCGGTGTTTCATTGCAGCTGGTGTGTGTTTCAGTGTTTCTACATTCAGAGCAGCGGGACGGTGGAGTATTGTGACTGGGTCCGGTCGTATCAGGTCAGCTCACCCTGCGCACCGTCCCGACTCCTCATTAAAAACACGCCTCTGGCTCTAGACTCATGACCAGGGAACTAAACTAAGAGAGAGCACTCTTCGGTGTGACAGGGAGCACATTAATACAGAACTGCCCTCTGCTCGGTCCCAGCCACATTAACAGAACACTCACTACACCAGCTGAAGACTAGAGCAGGAGGAAGCCAAAACTCAATTTCAAGGTTAGTCTTCAGCATCAGTTACTTCATTTATTTTATATTAAGATTATCATATGTTCATGCAAAGAGAAATAACTATTTTTTTTAAGTCTAAACTGTGTGTATTTTTATATATACTATGTATTGTTAAAAGTTTGGGTCTTTAGTTTGTGGTGGTCAAATAAGAATGTCGAAAAGTGAGTTTATTATGTCTCTTTTTGATCCAATTGCACCATAGAACCACTGTGGCTGGTTTGTGACAGATATTTAATAAAGTTGTTGCTAAGTGAAATGCACACCAGTACATAACTTTCTACTGTATAAAGGGAGAATTTTAGTTATGTTCTCTGCCCCTAGATTCCTTTATTATTGATGCATTCCAGTTTCGTCTGTGAATTCAGTGCCGCACTGACTAACTTCCTGTTGTCAATCTATTTCCTCTGTTTTACTTTTACTGCATTATTATGGCTCAGTGTGGACAGAACTACCTGCTTGAGTTTGTTGCTTTTTCAATGTAAGTCTCCACATATATGACATTCAATACAAATAGAGCAGATTTAAACAAATTTCAAAAAGTATGAGTTGGTGAGTATTTTATAGTGTCTACTTCTCCAAAAAGACTGTTGACCAACTGAAATACTGTATTAGTGTTGTTTTCTGATTCATCACATTCATACAACACAGTTTTTAGAAGAAGCAGGAAGCAAGCTTTTAATGTCACATTGATTAAAGCACTCCTGTCCTTGTGCTGTTGCAGTCTGCCTTTTATCAGATGCTAACTGTAACAGGGACAATACTATTGAAGTGCCTCTTGTGTTTAGCGATATTATCAGCTTGACAAGACACTAAATGGTCAAGAGAAGCCTATCAATACCGTGCTCTGAGAAACACTACTGCTGCTACTAGAGAGTGAGATGCTATCATGTACGTAAGTAAAGTTTAAAACAGTTGTTTGTGCTTCCTCCTTAAGCACGCACAGGGTGACACTAAAATTACACAAAGTTGGTGAAATAAGTTTTAAAGGAGGTGTAACCTAAATTTACTGGGTTCATTTTCAATCCACAAATAAGAACACTCCAAAAGTATTTCTAGGCTAGCTCAGATTTTGTTTCTTACTTTTGGAAAACTCCCACAACAGGCAGAACAGCATTAAATGGTCCAATTTTAAAGTTGTACAAAGCCTTGATTTTGTTTCTCTTTTCTCTACGGGCCACACTATGATGTATAAAAACCCATTCTTAGCATTAAAAGTAAAAGAATTGATGAATCCTAAATTCTACTTTTGAGGTTGCTCTCCCTCATCAGCCAGAGCACAAGAGATTCAGCCTGATGTGCTCATGCAGAAGGATATTCCCTTGAAAAGTGTGATGGAGCATGAGGTCACTGGAGAAAGAAACAAGAGTGTGGCTGTCAATGCGCCTCCTTATTACTTTCTGATCTCATGCAAAGCATAACGCTCTCCTAACTCTGATAAGACGATGCCAAAAACCACTGGTGCATCCTCTAATGGGCCTCCTTACATAATGAAACATCACCTCACCTCAGCCCTCATCACGGGTCATCTTCCAACGCAGATATGACCACCAAGTGTTGCCAACATCAAAGTTACGGCTATTTTTGTCTTTTGGAGCAACATTGTTAATTAGCATCCACAATCAGTAATTAATGCAGAGATGTTTCTTGGCGGGCGAGGGTAGGACAAAATGATAACACAATGCGTATATAACGGTCAGTCACAAAATCATTTTATTCAACATTTGTCAGCTCCAAGGTTAGATTTGCTTGTTGGAAAAGTTTCTCTTCTCTACAGTAATTGTGTGCCGACCTATGCCCCTCAGTTCAAACATACATCAGGAAAGAGCTTTGTAAAACTTCTAATTGGGGGTCTAACATGCGTTGGCAGCTTATAGGAGCAATCAGCACGTCCCAGGCCCATCACCTTTCCTGACCCGGGCACGAGCAGGGGCAGCGGCAGACACTGAACTAAACACGAGTGGAGTTAAACATTGAAGTTAAACACACGTCCACGTTTCATCTTCACATTTAGCTGCAGTCATTATTCTCATTTTAACAAAGGCTCACAGAACTTGGCAAAAGTTCATACACAAGGTATTTCTGATTTTAATGAGTTTACTGAAGTTGTGTTTTTGTTGGCATCTGTCAAATTAAAAATGTTTCTGAGTTTGGTCTGGCTTTTTCTCCAATTACCTTTTTTCTTATTCAAATTGTACCAAATTTTTCAAAAAGAGCTGCACATTATATGACAGCGAGACTTTCTTGTCTTCAGCGGTGGATAGTCTCTTAGCTTCAGTGACATGTCCACTGCAGTCTTGAATCTTGGCTTGAATATTTTTGATTGCTGTCAGCATACCTTCCATTTCCATGTGAAACGTTTGTTTAATTGACTGAATAGCTTTCATAATGTCACTTGTAGAAGGATTCTTCATGCTCTTAGCGTGGTCAGTGTGGCCGTGCTCCAAACTCGGCCTAATGATGGGAATTGACTGGGTCAGTACTTAGTCTTGTTGACCTTCTGTGTCAAGAGAAACCAACTGAGCCCAGAGCTGTTTAGGCAACCCTTTAGCTAACACGCTGACCTGACATTGGTTATAAATAAAGCACTATGATGAAAGAAGAAAGAGCTGAACTTGTATTACTCCTTTCTTTTCCATTCAAGTGTTTCCTTTTGTCTGTGCTGCACAGCCCACACGGGATTAACTTGCAAACAATAGGATTATTTGTGCCTTCTGAAAACAGCCAATTGTACATGTGTACGAAAAGATTAATGTTAATAGACGACTCGCACAGATATTAACGGAAGAAAAACACAATACAACAGAGACAGTGAGTATAAACACAGCCTCAAAGTTGAATACTTAACTAAGAGACAAACTGAGATGGTCTGTTCACTTTCATATTGTTACACACCAACCATTTTACCAAAAACCATCGTTGAATAATTCACATTGACATTAAATCTTGACGTAAATAGAATGTGATAGAAGCATAGTAATGAGTGTGCAGTTTTTGTCTTTGTTGGCATTAAAACCAAGCATCCTGAAATGCTGGTAGGAACAAGTTGTGTTTCATTATTTAAACATTTTCTGAAAGACAGCATGACAGCAACTATTTTATTCACAATTCCTTACTGTCTCCCTCTAACCATAAACTACATAGACATCTGTTTAAAAAAAGAACAGCACCAGTCATGTTTGAATAGTGATTGACAGGTCAATGGCCCGCCCCCTTGATTTGCAGAGCACTGTTATATCTGGAATAGCAGGGCCTTCCAGTGTTATAGACCTTAATGACTGACACCAAGTATATTATACAGTATATCCAAACCAAGACAAGACCAGGACCTTCAGGGATCAAATCCGAGTAAACCTATACATTTTGAGAACAAGTTAAGACCAAAAGCAGTGTATAATACACAGAAACAGAGTCCAGGGAAACAGTTTCTAGGAAGTACTTTACGTAGTATTTGTTAGGTTCAGAAACCTTTGGTTTCACACATTTCACACACAGTCTGCATGTCCTCCACGTGTTACCGTGGGTTCTCTCCGGGTACTCCGGCTTCCTCCCACCGTCCAAAGACATGCATGTTTAGGTCAATTGGAAACTCTAAAGTGTCCCTAGTGAATGAATGTGAGAGTGAATGGTTGTCTGTCACTGTCTATGTCTAAATGTTAGCCCTGCGACTAACTGGCCACTGTCAAGGGTGTACCCCGCCTCAGGCCCAAAGCTGCTGGGATAGGCTCCAGTCACCCGCGACCCCTAACGGGACAAAGCAGTAGAAAATGAATGAATGAATGAATGAATGAATGGTTTCACACATTTTTTAAAAGCGAACCCTGACTTTCCCTGACATTGCGATTACTGTCGTTGTGACAACGGGGAGCGTGCCTCCTGTAGAGGGCTTTTAGTGTGGTGAATGTGTCTTTTCAGAGGCTCATTTTACAGATGAACTGGAGAAATACAATGTTCTGACTGGCGTAAGGTGGACATGTATTGAGATAGAATACAAAAAGCTGAAACTTCAATTGGACTGTTTAAGACATGATTTCAATCGCTATAAGACTCATTAGGAAACTGTCGGCTTCACAGGAGGCATCTGTTGTAGTGTAGTGATGATTAGAGCCAAAAAAAATGTAATCTATGCTTTATGTGTGTTTCTAAACCCAACCAATATCTGTTTTCCCTGTTACTTCCTCCAGTCGCTCTTCTTGTGTGTTTAATTGGCCATGACTTCTCCCGAACTATCCTCAAAGTCGCTATCACACTGACTGAGACCGGACCAAAGAGCAGCTGGTTCACTGGAGCTTTAACACCTGAAGATTTGGCTCAAACCAAACGAGAAAGTCTGAATGTCTGGACCGAACAGTGTAGGTGTGAAAGTGCCCTTAGTGTTTGATAGAAGGAGTAAGAGTTTCAACAGTTGTAAAAGTTATTTTATATTGTTACAACTGTGTTATTCACAATGTTTTCTTCAAATTCTGCAAAACTCTAAACCAGATATCCATATTCATGTACCTGGAATGTAAATACACAAAGCTTTTCCTCTGGGATGCTTCTTAATTCATTTAACTGAATTAATTTGGTGATGTGGGAAACTGGGTTCCACTTCACACTCTGCTTGACGAAGCTTATTCATGATGGTGTCAGTTTTTTGGAGAGGAGCTTATGCTCTTTTGGCATGTTTATTTTGAGCTATATAAACATAAAATTGAGTTAACTTGCACTTTTTTAGACCTAGCTCCCGGCTGCTATCTGGTTTTATAGCATCTCTGAGAGAAACGAGTAAAAAAAACAATACAGCCAAATAAAAATATCATTAAAGAAGCTTCACCAAAAATTATGGCAGCATAGAGCAAATATACCCCAGTATAAGTAGTAGAAGCCAGCGGGAGTGGCTGTTTTGAAGGGAAAGAGGTGAAAGACTAGTGTGAATAACACATCAGCAGGGTGCACATGTGTTTTACAGACTATAAAAATGCAGACAGGAACAGAGGAGACCTAACCTCTGGCATTCAGGGAGTTTGAGGTGAAAGTAGTAAAATCATGATCAGATGAAATAATTAATGTCCCATCCACAGCCCTAACATGCCTCCTTTAGATGAAATGACAAAACACATTGCACATTGCACATGTAATGACTGATGTACTGTATTTCACTTAGACTTAGTTTTGGGTTGCAGTATAAAGCATCTTATCTAATCTATGAGGATTCCCCAGAGGACTACTTCAAAATGTGCACATAAATACTACAAACCCTCAATCAAACAAAAGGTAAAAATGTCACCTTGCCGTTAGCACCAGTCCCTCAAGTATTTTTGTCATTTAAATTTTCTCTGATCCTCTGATCCTCTCGTCTGCTGCTAGGATCAGCTTGAGTCCCAGAATCCCAACATTACAAGCAATCAACAGTAAAGACCAGGAGTCAAAGCCATTGCGCTCAAACAAGACTAAGGATTTTAAAGGTCAGAGCGTCAGCACCCAGGCAATGGCTGCAACAAATAGCCTTGTTTCCAGAGATTGTCCTCTAACTGAGAAAATTGTCAACAATTACATCTGGAGCGACACAGTGCTCTTTTTATCAAGTCCCTAGATTTAGTGGCACAACAAAAAATATACGCTTAAAGAAAACATCCTTTTTCCAGGCAGCCTTTCTCTGTGACATGACATCTGGAGCGTATTTTCAACACTGGGGTCGACAACAGTTATTAAGCAATTTTTGTCCCAGTCTGTCTCAACACAGAAGACACGTAAACACCTGCTCAGCCGTTATTACTGCTTGAGATGAAGTAACGTAATGACAGAAGGGGATAATGGGTCGTCATGTTGACAACCAGTTGTTCCACGTCCCGGATCATTGTCATCTTGTAAGGCAGCCTCTGGGCTGGTTGGCACTGTACAGCTCAGTGCAGCTGGTGGGGTGGACGTGGTTCAGCGTGCTGTCAGTGCTGCCCTCTAATAGGCTCAGTGACCAGCCATTAGCTCAGTGCAAGTGTTCAGAGCCAAGAGCAGCCACTCACTCAACAGGAGCGCGCTCACTGCAGAACAGACAGACTCAGCTCTCACTTAAAAAGAAACTAAATATTTAACCTTGGAATTTGATTTATTCAGTTTCTCATATGAAGTGTATTTTTAAAGTGGTAACGTATGGCCCTGGACGCAGCTTCTGGTGTCCTTGTATTTACTTGAAAAGTTCCAATTAGTGCAGTACTTATAAACAGTTTTTAAAGCTGGAAAAGGGAGTAGTCTTGCAGTTGTGACCATTGATTATAAGAGAAGCCTCAACCTTTTCCAGGTCTCAATTTTGCAGAATGGTCAAGATGCCCTCTTTCTCCAGGCTCCAGCAGACACCTGTGGGTCTGTCACTGTAGATGTAAGATGAGGCTTGTAATGTCTTTGGTCTTGTTCTTTACAACTTGTGTGTCTCGGTCATGGCTTGGTCTCTGTGAGTGTCATCCAGTCTGTCACATTATTGATCAGTACACAGTGTACAGAGTGTGAAAATTAGCAGTACATGACAGATGACAATGACCAACCAGATACATTACTGGGATTGCATTTTTCATCATAGGAGTGCTTTCTCACAATATAATTGATATATTCTTATATTTCAAGTGGCATACTGTCAAAAGTATTACACTCATAGTGTTGTCCACATGGTGCCTTTGGTTTGCAGTGAGTTTATTGTGACATTTGGTCAATAGGCCTTCTTATAAATGAATGAATATATATAATAAATGAATGCTTTGATAAAAGTTTGCTGTTTTGGATTAACTGTTTAAACCGAGTGCTTTAAAAATGAATCTTTCATCAAGTGCATTTATTACTTATCAGAGAGCACAACAAAATGGTACATTGACAATGGCTTGATAATTTCCATCCTTGTAACGAGCGACTGGTTCAAACAATGCTCCTGGTTTGTTTTAATGCGGTGTCTTTTTATGTGTCTGCCAGCTCAGTGTTTACATGACGCTGTGTTTGGTCTGGAACAAGAGCACCGTTCATGTCCTGAAGGAAACGAGAACAAACAACTTCTTAACTTTGATATTTTGAGTTTAAAAGCCCAATTTGCTTCTTGTTGTTGCTTTAGCTGTTCTTTGTGTAGGACAAAGGAATGGTTCAAACTGTGTTGGCTTTGTTCGCTGCCTCTTCTGTGACCGCAGACAACTTGTTGTGGCAAACTTTCAGGGGCCAAAGAGCACAAAACAGGACCCTCTGTGAACTTCAACACATTGAATGTTCTTTTAAGGGTTTTCTTTTATTCTTGGACTTTACACTCTCATGCACAGCTCCTAAACTTTTGCTTCTTTAAAGTTGTGCTTCAAAGGTGAAAGCCTTGAGAAGTGAAAGTTTACACAACAAAATAGCACTTTAAAAACCAATAGAAATTACTTTTAATGTTTTTTATTGTGATATTTATAATATTGTCTTCACCACGACACAATCTAACTTCTATAGTCTTGGTGTTATCATAGAGGAATTATAAAAGAGGCCTTAGAGCTTAAATAATATGCACATACAGTACATTAAAACAATATAGACATCAAAAGAATAGTGCAGGATTTTGTGAAAGTGGGTTTGTGAGGTTACTTATTCCCTGCAGTAGGTACTTGTCAACACAGCATCTGTCTGGAAAAGCAGTCAGGAGCAATAAAACTTCAAGTTTCAGACGGCTGCTATTAGGGTCAGTGACTGTTTTGAGCCTCTTGACATTTCACAAAAGCATCAATTGCAGTTTGTTATATCGACATAATCTACAGTATAAATAAAAAAAAGTAGAATAGCACTTGCATGGAGGTCAAAATACAAAGAAACTGAGTTGTCGATGCTTTTGAACTTGTAGCAAGCTCCTGTATAGATAAAACATAATGCCCCCTCTGAGTCTCAAAGAGGCAAAGAAAAATGTCCGAATTGCATTTTGTGCCTATTGTGGATCAGCTGCACAATGCTATTGACTTTCTGGGCGATAGATTAGTCACTTAGGAATCCAAGAGGGAAATTTGTATTCTGCAGCATGTCCACAGCGCCCCGGCTTGTCTTGATTCTCGTCTAAATTTCATCATGTTTTGCTGAATCGATGATACACACCAAAAGCAGCCCATTACTGCACAATTTGAAGGACCAATTATTGTCCAAAGAAATCTCACTGGCAACTAAATTCAGTGTAAAGTCTTTCCTTCCTTCCTTCCTTTTTGTCCATGTTTTTATTCATGTTCCGTCTCTGCGACTGCACAAACATGTTTGCATTTCACATTGATGCATGTCTACACTTATTGAAAGAATATTGCTTTCTGTTTGAGCGTCAGTGCCAGGATTCGAGGGGGTGTTATTAGAAACACTGAAACTAAGACACAACACAAGAGGAATCCCAGTGGATGCTTGTTAAAGAAATCTTCAGGGATCACAGTTAGCTAATAAGAATCAACATTATGCTGTAACAAAAGCACAATCCCTTGATAGTGTTGTCAAAGACTTACCCAACAAACAGAGAGATTCTTATCTCTAATAGGCTTCATCTTCCGGTTGATGTTAAGTCAGACAGCCATGGCACACAGATGAAGAGAAAAATCACATCAGAAAGCTAACGACATACACAAAAGCACCATCTTAAATAGACATCCAACCATCCAACCAAACACTGCTGGACTCTTGGTTAGTTCAGTCAGAATAGTGAACACTAGACTATTAGACTTTAAACAGACTTTGGTGAAAGCCTCTGTGGAGCTGGAAATAATCTTTGAAAAATATTGTTATGTTGTGATGCCCTCATTTTGTTGGAACACCGCTGTTTCAGTTGTGTTATTTATTTCACTTAAAATCACATACAACATCTCAATTCAATGTCCTGTCATTGCCAGATTCTACCATGGATTGAGAATTTTGATAGATACCCTAACATACTTTTACAATCACAAGTTACAATGGATCATCCTTAAAATGATCCAAACTAACAGCTACAAATGCATGAGTTAAACAAATCCTAAACCCAGATGTGGTAGTGTTCTTTTGCATTTCTGTTAATTAAGTCAATCTGTAAAAAACACAGAAACTGAAAGCTTACCCTATATTGCTGAGTCCGGTGTTACACTTATTGCCGCTTCATTAAACTCTACATTAAAGCAATGCCAATTATGTTTCATGTTGCTTCCCTTTTTCCCATTTTTTTTCTGAAAATCCTGAATAATAATCCCCCATAACCGCGTAAGGCCTTGTTTTTTACTCCTATTTCTGCCATTTTGTCAAGTGATTAAATAGTTTTGTCCGTTTAAGCACAGTGGGGGGGTCTACAGTGAATGGTTTACCGCTGCTCTAGTTTTCTTTCAGTGGAACAAATCAGAAGACAATTTGTCCATCCATACAACAACACGACTACTACTACTGGGATTCAAAGGACTTTCAGAAGACTCCATTTTAGCAGTGGTTCCAAAAACTGTGTGGACACTGTGTAAAGAGGCTCAAAATAGTACATAGTAACAGTACAAAAAAAGCATTAGTGTGCACGTATCACCCTGTTTGCCTGTGCACACAACTATAAAATGTAAAATGCATTTCTAGTTTTGTTTGTGGACCACATTTTTAGGACGATAGCAATAAACTGGGTGCAACAATTAAATGCAGACAATGAGCAGAAAGACCTTCAGGTTTCAGTTTCCAATAGTGTAAACACTTGATGAAGATAAATGGCAAATAAAATAGTTATTGTTCTTTCTATCAAGCATATTGACTCATATTAGAAAAAGCTGAGTCAAGCTCCCTCTGTGTTGACACATACTTCATTTTTCCATCAATAATATTGGTCCGCTGCTCGTTTTACCATCATTCATTTTATGGACCGGTCCCTCGGCTGTGAATCTAAGTTATGGAGAATTAAAGCTTCCTTCGAACGTGATGTAGCATTAGCGTCGTTCTTCCTCTGGACTACATTTAATGGGTTTTAGAGGCAGTTCTCTCTCCTGCGCCGAGGGCTAACAACGAATGGCAGTGACGGATGCCCGGTGGCTCTGGAGCAGTCTGGGCTTTAGGTGGGAGGCACAGCGACGTGAGGAGCAGCCTGATCAGAGCACAATGTCTTGACTTTTCAACAGCTTTACTTAACTTTACCAACTGGATTCTGTCCTTTGTGTTGTTTACAATACTTTCAAATTTGTTCCATGTTTTTACAACACAGTATAGAGTGGAAAATGGCATACGTATTCACCTTACTTGACTTTGTAAGAAGGAATTATGGTCAGAATGTTTAGAATCCACCAAAAAGGGCCAATTCGATTTTTCAGTTCTGTCAGTCTTTGCTGTGGTCATGGCGTTTAATCATTAGTTAAAGCTGTCATGGAGAGGAGAAGCTCATTTACCTCAAACAAGTATATCCAATAACACACAGCCTATTTAAAAAGTTCTTTCTTCTGAATGGATAAAAAGGAAAGGGTAAACAACAGATAGAAAACACATTTATTTATTTTGCAGAGACGTGCATTATAATTAACAATATCTGTAAATACGCCATCTTATTCTGTTTGTTGCAAAACACAGGGACTAGGACAGCCATGGGACTGACATACAAATACTTAAAACAGAGAATCCCTGTCCATCTAGTTCCAGCTATTCTGTGAGAACAACTTAACAAATGTTTTACAGCATAAGTGTCAGATTTTACAAAGACGCAGCATAAATTGAGACATGTCTCGATCTGTCTTTGGCATGTCGACTCTAAAAACTGTCAAACAGAGGGATCTTACAAGGGATTGACTATTAAGAGAGGAAACCAAGACCACTGTGCCATAAAACCTAAATTACATAAAGCATGACTGATTGATGAGAGTGCTTTCAGGAAACAAATTATCATGATTTTTTTTTTGTTTGTTTATGGTCTTGTCATATTATTCGTCTTGTATGTCTGTATTTATATCCACTGTTGTTTTCCTGTTTCTTGCTTACTCTGCTGTAACTCCAAGGTCAAGTGTACAATGTACAGTGTAAAGTGTACAGATTAAAGTAGAACTCGGACGTAACTATGTGACCCCTTGCGTAATACTTGTTGTTCTAAGTAAAGATCTGTGGTGCTGTGTTATGACTGTATATGGCAGGTCTCATAGACTCTTCTGATTGGTCCATACATTGTGTAACATTCTATGAACCACACTTAAACCACCATGTAATTCAAGTCTGGATGGGAAAGTGTCTTATCCCTGGGCCCAGTGAAGACCTGGTTCATCTTTTCTAGCTTTCAGCTCTTCTTTGATCTTCCGGTTTTCTGGTCCTACTAAAAAGCATCATTACACAAATGCAGTAAAATAAAACATACAACTTGTCATCCCCTGCATTGGAGTAGACATGGTGTCATATACAGGTTTTACAGTGAGTGTCAATGGTTGTGTGTCTTATCTCTTTACAGTGACGGCTCTTGTTTTTTGTGACATACCATTAAACAGTTAAGTTCTCACTTAGACAATAACATAACATGTTTGACTAAAATAATAATTTTGTTCTAGCTTCATCCAACATTAAATCAATCCAACCATGTCCTTTCAAATATTTTAAATGGTTTCCCGCTTGTCGGACCATCCATTAACTTAATCCATTAATCAAGTGCAATGTAATTGTTTGTTTTATTTTTTTATTATTTTTCTGATGAACTATTAACTATTAACTATGAGAGGGTAAAACAAAAGATGCAGGCTGACAGAGCAGACAGATAAAAACAGAGACAGCTCAGAGAGATTGTTTACCTCAGTGGGATAAACATTTCGGTGTATGGGATGGAACGAATGTGAATGACAAGGCAGCTGATTTCTTCTAATTGGTTTTGACTGTCTCTCTTTGAACTGCCGGTGCGTCGCGGCTGTGTTTCCAGGCAAACAGTTATCTCTCCCAATCTGGAGCGGCGCTTAATTTCTTCAGACAAATATCAAAAACCTCTCACCGCAGTGGATTAGGTTCAATTTAATAAGATTTACCGCTGTTTGTGGTATGCCTACTCCATCAATCGACTGCCTTGAAGCTGAAAGAACCAGTTTTTTGTTTAAGTTTGATGATACCTTCGCCCACATGAACCACCCACACAGGCCACCCACATGGCAGTTTCACCTGGACTCACACCACTTACATAAGAAGTGACTTGGAAATGTTTTTTTAAGAAAATACCACAGGGTGAGATTGTGTCATGGATTGTGTTCACAGATCTGCATTTTAGGAGGTTTCTTTTGGAGCATGTGAGTCTTGATTTCTCGGCTTTTGTGCGTGGTACCGACACTTCATCCAAGAAACTCTTGAGCGGAGCTTATTTTCTTGGAAACAAATGACATTATGTCACCCGGCAATGGGTTTTCTCTCTTTTCTTTTTACCTAAAAGCAAACATATTTTTAGATCCCATATTTAAATAACCAGTGTGGGCAATTTTTGTCTTCTGGCGCACAAAGTACAGCTTGTCAAGACCTTAGCCAAAAGTAGCTCTTTACTTTACTGGCACAGGATTAGTCTGAATAGCCTTCAAAATATCCCAAAACAGTGCAACAAGCTCATTGTCTCAAATCTGTCTTGTTTCTACCAACTGTTTCTAGCAGTTACTAATTTAGCTAACTTCTCTGAAACGGTTGAATGTCTGCAGTAGAAGTAAATGCATTTAACGAAAAAAAGACATCAGGAAACAAATGATTCATGCATATGTATTTCTTCAGGCTATATCCATATGCCGAACATTTGACTTCATAGTATTTTTGGTGTGTGGTCCAGACTATGTGAGTTTTGTTATTGTGTGAAGACATTGTGTTTTGTATAATTCTATAAACTCTAGCTGCAGAAAGCATTTTAAGACTGTTCCTGCCGTGTCTTTTGATTTTATGGCACAAAAAAAGACAGAGATTGATGTCTTTTTGTGTAAAACAAAAGTTAGCACTGCACTTCTCTTTGTAAAAATCAGCCATTAATCAATGGGTTAGGTTGTTATAAAACCAAATTTTAATACAATTGAATCATAAAACTGACTGTGTTATGCAAAGAACCTCTCAATGTGTATTAAAGGAATTGAATTTGACAGGATTTAGTTGGAAACTGGCAGGCAACAGACAAGCATTTATATCACTACTTTAGCTCTAATCTCACTTAATCTTCTTTTGCCTCAACTTTCAATTTACCCACATTAGAGTTATGTTTTGGATTTTAATCAAGCCAATCTTTGACAAAGTCACATACAGTGCTGTGTTAACTCAGCAAATTATTTGTATTTTCTTTTTTAATCATGTAAGTTATTTAGATCAGTTTAAGTAAAGTTTATCAAAACTTCCTTAATGAGAAAAAAAAAATATATGGATTAGTTTGAACAGTACTGACCACCAGGATCTCCTCAGGATTAGGCCTTTGTTGCTTGATACAGTCTTACATAAAGTCTTTTAAGTCACACTTTCATAGTTTTTGATGCACATTCCAAAGTTTTATTAATACAGTATCACTTCAAAGGTCTTCAAGCTTCAACAAAGGCTTAGGGTTGAAACTAACCTAGTTTTTTTAGGAAGATAAAATCGGAATATGCAGTATGCACAATAATAAATGCTAAATATTTTTAAAGGACACCAAAATCAAGGCCCAGTAATATAGGCTTGGCAATCACTACTCGTGCTAAGAGTTACAATATCAAACACTTCCCTCAAAAGTAATCCTCTGTAAACTCCTGTGGTTCTGTCTGAGGAAAGAGGCTGATTCGTTTCTGGTTACATGGTCACTAGTGTTCCTAAAATAGACTTTTCAGTGGAGTGAAAAATCGTACTCCATACATCATTCATAAGTGTGTTTTGTAGGGTACAGGCTGCTGGGAATAAACAAGTGTTTGTCGTTCCTTTAGGGGAAGAAGGCTTGCATGTGATTAGTGCCAAATGCAAACAAGACAAACAGCAAACACGTTGTCCCCATGAACGGCGCGCCCCTCTGTGGGTCAGACTGAGATAAAACTGACACTTTGTTTTGACTGGTGATGAAGCTCCTTTCAGTGAGTGGGGATGTATTGGCGGGACACGTCCACCCCCCAGTGTTTCATCAAACTGCAGTGGCTGGTGTCAGATGTATTGTGCGTGACAGCTGTATGAATTCATGAATAACACAGCACCCCCCTCGGGTTTCTGAATGTAATTTTAAAACGCTGCAGTATTTTACTACACAAGGCATCGCTGGCTGTGTCTGATCATTTCTGACAAGCAATGTGCAAATTTAATCCACTAACAGACCAATAATTAAGTAGACTATATTAATTTTAGATCTCACTTCATCCTTAAATGTGTTTTGATGTATTTTAAGTGTTTTCACATTAACTTTTAAAATATTTGCATTTCTTTGTTCATAGAAACAATGATGTAGAATTAGATTACTCCAAACTGCTCATCTCAAAGATCTTCCAAAATAAGCACAACTCTACCAACTTACTCATCAGGGAAAGGATTCAGAGTATCTCCTACTGAAGTTATGTCCATATAAATTAGAATAATATACAATGGCATCAGTTGACACTCCTGGGCTCTCAAACGTGATTGGTTTGATTATAGGTTTTATTTATAAAGGTAAATTTCCCAAACTAATGTACATATGATCAGACCATATGTTTTTTCAAAAGGCTGATTGCAGAGAAGACTTTTTACTGACTTTTACAGTGCTCAGGGGCAGAGTAAAGTAATGTTGCTGGGTCCATTTAATTAAAACTAAAAGCATTAAAATGGTGTAAGATTAAAAAAATCAATGGGAAAACTACATACCCATAGTAAAGAGCATTTGTTATTTTTTTATTCAATGAAGCTGTACACTGCAGTGCAAAAGATTAAGTCAAGTTTGTGACCCCAATCTTACAGGCTTTGTCATAAAGAACTATCTTCAGTGTTAAGACAAACAAGAAGTCTTGAAGTGATGTATGACCCCACAAAGCCCTGATGTCAATGTCACTGAGTGAGTGTGGGATTACATAAAGTGACAGAAAGAGATTACAAATCTCTTTTGCAGGGGAGTCCTGGCCCCATGTGTGTTTGGGGGGGGGGGACAATAATACTTATCTGTATAGTTATTGTACATATTATAGACCTTGTATATTCTGTACTTACTGCTTATTGCACTTCTGGTTAGATGCTAACTGCATTTCGTTGCCTTGTACCTTACATGTGCAGTTGAATCTAATCTAATCATCTAATCTAATAAAAGTGTAATTAGAAGAACTGAAGTTGTTTTGAAGGCACAGGGTGATCCCATTTTTTGTTCACTTTTTGTATTCCTACTTTACAGCCTTTTTTCACAGATACCTAAAATATTTGCACAGTACGCTTCAATAGAAAGCCAATAGCGCAGCTTTTCCACTATAACAGCTTGTAGAGTGAAAGAGCCAGAGAAGGATAGCACACATGTGTAGGATGTTGATGAAATGGGACTGTAACTGGACCTGTTTTGTGTGTGTCCTCAGGAGTCCCTCGTCTGGCCCTGAGCACCAGTGGCTGGGACTGTCTTCGCGCCGGAGACACCTGCTCGAGCGACGACACATGCAGCCCTCGACTGCGTACCCTGCGGCAGTGTGTGGCTGGGGACGGCAGTGTCAAACTGGGCCCTGGGGCTCGTAACCAGTGTGAGAATGCCATGACGGCCCTGCTGGCCACCCCGCTGCACGGCTGCCAGTGCAAACGAGGCATGAAGAAAGAGAAGAACTGCCTGAGCATCTACTGGAGCCTGCACCAGTCCGTATTGCATGGTAAGACTGGCACAGAGACGCACAAACACTGCTGCGCTGCTGAGAGGTGCCCCGTGTTACTGGGATTACCAGCTGTGTGCCGCCCATTACACAATAAACAGATTCCCGCCTCCAGACAGCTCGCAGCAAACAGCAGTGTTTGAATAAACGAGTGATTAATGAGACAAAAATAGTTCAACTGTAGGTTTGACTGCTATTGCTTCAAACAGAGTGGCTGTTGTTTTCCATTTTAAGCTTTGCCTGGATACAAACATAAAAACATTAACAGTTAGACAGTAGTTCTGTATCTGTAAATCTGAACTTTTCTACAAATAAGCACATACATATACATACTATATTTTATGCAGTTCTAGAACAATTTAAACCTGTGTTTTAGTTTCTGATGAAATTCCTCCACAGCTGTTCATTTCAATCCCTGAACTTGAAATCCTGAAATAATATTCGCTCTGTCGCCAGTTTTAAAGTAATTATAAGATGGACTTTGAGATGATGGCCAAATGGGCTGCAATTAAAGCACATTTTGTTCCAGAGGGCTTTGACATGTTTCCAAAGACCTATTAAAGTTGTTACAAAGATGTGGTGCTGTTTTAAGATGAGATAGCCTCTTCGCAGCCTCTTCACTTATCTTATATTGATATCACAGAGCTGCACTGAAGCACAGTTTTATAAGTGAACATGAGTTAAGTGGATGTCAGTCTCAGACGACCTGCTCAAGAAACTCAACAGGCTTTACCTTGAGTGTTGGATTACTTTGATTGTTAATGCAGCCAAACTAACACAGTGGCATAGTTAACCCTCATCCTTACATAAATGCTATTTCAAACTAATAATGTCCAAATTATGGCAAATTTACTTCCTCCGCCTAAGGTCTTGGGGAATGTCAAGTTTTACTGTAGTCCATTTAAAATTAAACCACTTTTTATTACTTTACAGTCTTTATATAAGGGTTTGATAAGAGCTGTTATGTTACTGATACAAATTCTATGTTTTACCTCGAAATAAGTACAAAGTACTTTACTCACTGCAGTATGAGTTTCTATTGTCCCTTTTTCCAAGAAAAGGTGTGTCAACTGAGCTGAGACGTCACAATGCTTTAAGCAGATTCAGTTGTGCCTGCACACACATTATTGCGGTAAATGTAGTTTTAGAAAAGGTTTGTTCCTGTAGTCTTCACAGTCTCCAGATTGAATCCTTGTTAGACATCATATATTTAATGAAAGGCTGCTAGTGGCCTTCTACGACTCCTTCAGGCAGCACAGTGGCACATATTATCACAGTATGGTTCACCGAATACTCAGCAGCAGACTAAAAGCTTGTACAAAGAAAATCATTGACTGTCCTCTTTTCTTCCTGGAAGTTACTGCTAACAACTGGTACCGCTCTGACAATCATCAAAAACCCTTCCCACTCACTGTTTGACCTTCTGGTGCAAAAGTTCTCTCAAAACACTGACAAAGAGAATAAAACAAAGGTAATACATTCTCGAACCATACATGACAGTCGGATATAATTACATAAACATAAAGAAAATAAAAATCAGTCACAGATAGTAGAGACGTGAAATGTCTGTTTTAAATGTGTTTTTGTTTTATACATCAAAAGTTACGAGATGTTCTTACTAGTGTCATTGTGTTGTCAGGTCTGAGCCTGGTGGAGGATTACCCGTATGAACCAGAGGAGAGGGGCTCTGACTACGTGAGACTGGCCTCTATCGCTGCAGGTGACACTTTTACACAGCTACACAGTGACATGCATCTATGAATGATACTAGAACAGTACAGGACGGAGATTAAGATGGGATTATATTTGTATGACTGGTCTATGGCTGCATTTGGGTTAGAAATGTTAGAAGCCCACACTGAGCTTCTGTTGTACGTCTGAGCCTGTAGGCAAGCCGCAGGGCTGCACTGTGCTGCTGTTAGCCCCAAGGCACACATTAATTACCTATTTACTTTAATGCAGCTGGAAGCAAGAAGGATACGAGGTAAAAGAGATGGAGGGAAGCAAGAAAAATGAAAGGAAAACGTCACAGTGAGAGAATCAGTTTGTTTACTAAAACAACACTGCTTTGTCAGTGGTGGAAGTTTAGGAACCAAAGTGCATCACACAAACGAAGAGCTACATTTTCCACTGGAGAGAAGTGAAGTCAAGTGTTTTGTTTTCTCCGACAGCCCTTATCTCCTCCACAAGATGTGAGAGGCTAAGATAAAGGGTCTGGGAAATCTAATGATTTAAACAAAGTGATAAGATGCATTCTCGTCTGTTATAAAGTCTAATGATAAACATCCTGCCCATTTAAGGACTGGATAATGGTTGCACAGTGGGAAGCAACGCTTAATTAAATATTCTAACACAGCAGGTTCAAACTGCTCCTAATGATAAACACTGAGAGGCTGTAGTCTGGTTATAAACAAAAGTTCAGTTATTCAAATACAGAAGTACTGACAGTCACTTTTATTGTACATTTAAGACATCTCAGTGAGGAGACAGTACAGGATTTACTGTTGTGCAACTGTATATACTGTACCTTTGCTAGTCTTGCTCACGCTAATTGTTATTCATGTCTTGATTATTCTCTATAAAGTAATTTCCTATTATGTTAATATGAAATAAGCACAGAACTGGTGGAAAAACAGATGATCATGATTTATTAAAACCCTAAAAGATATTTGAGAACCATTCCTGTTTCAATACTGTAAACCTCCTTAACCTCCTCCTTCCTCCAACTTGTTTTCTTTCAAAGCAGCATTCCTCAGTGACAAAAACAACACATATACCGTAGTCACAACGTTACATAATCAAGATTATTGGAACAACTGAAGTATTTCCTAAACATGTATAGGATCCTCTAAAAATATTCCATTTCCTCTTATTATCATTTCACCGTTTGAGCTTTGACAGTAGCTCTGAATGTTTTTTCTGGAGGCGTTTGACTTCTGTATTCAGCACCGCAGCTGCATTTCAATGAGTTATTAACATTAAGAACCCTTCGAGGCACAGGGTAATGTCATTTTATTTAGACGATGCAATGCTCAATGCCAGTAAATGCTATGTAACCTTTTTGGCTGAAAGATGAGCAGGGAATCCTAATTACTTTTTAATAGTGAACGTTAATTTCCTTTTCACAACAAAACTGTCTGTGTTGAGTTTTAATTGTAGAGCATTACTGAATTTAACATGGAGGAGGAGGTATATGACAAGATGTGTGGTTATTTTTTCAATGAGGACCCCAAGGCTAAATGGTACATACACCACAATGTCCATGTAGCATTTCCAATCAGTAGATACCGTACAGCAGCTCTGTTGATCCTTTCTCAAGCCGACTGTGTCTGTGGTGCAGTGTGGCCTTGATAGCATCCACATTTAGGCAAGGCAAGGCCTGTTATATATTTATATAGCACAATTCATACACTGGGTAACTCAAAGTGCTTTACAGGAATAAAAGACAATTTACAATATTTATATTAAGAAACATAAGAAAAAATTAAAAACATTTTAAAAAGAAGAGTGCAGATAAAAGAAAAAAACACTTTAGGTTGTAGTGTAGGCGGAGCTAAAGAGGAAGGTTTTAACCTCCTTGAACATTGTTAAAGTTGAGGCTGTTCCAGGTTTTTGCTGCATGAAACTTAAACGCTGCTTCACCCTGTTTAGTTCTAACTCTGGGCACGAGCAGAAGGCCTGTCCCAGATGTTCTCAGAGTCCGAGGAGGTTCATAAGTAACTAGCATGTCAGAGATATATTCTGGTGCTACACCATTTAGAGACTTGTAAAACAGCAGTGCTGTTTTAAAGTCTATTCTCTGAGCAACAGGAAGCCAGTGCAGAGATTTTAAAACTGGACTGATGTAGTTGTACTGCCTGGTTTTGGTGAGAACCCGAGAAGCCGCGTTCTGAATAAGCTGCAGCTGTCTTAACCCTCGTTTTGAGAGACCAGTGAGCAGACCGTTACAGTAATCTAACCTGCTGGAGATAAAAGCATGGATAAGTTTCTCTAAGTCTGGTTGAGACATCATCCCTTTGACTCTGGAAATGTTTTTAAGGTGATAAACTGCAGATGATGTAATTGACTTAATGTGACTGTGGAAATTCAAGTCTGAGTCCATGATGACCTCTAGATTTCTAACCTGATTTTTACATTTTAGAGAAAGAAACTCGAGGTGACTGCTGACACTTTCTCTTTGTTTCTGTGGCCCAAAGATGATTAGTTCAGTCTTGTTTCTGTTCAGTTGGAGAAAATTATTTTACATCCACGTGTCAATCTGTTTGATGCAGTGACACAGTGAATGGATTGGTCCATTCTCACCTGCTGTGAGTGAAATGTAAATCTGAGTGTCATCTGCATAATTATGGTAGGATACGCCACAGCTGTGTATTAACTGGCCTAAAGGAAGCATGTAGAGATTGAATAATAGAGGTCCCAAGATAGACCCCTGTGGAACCCCACATGTCAGGGCCATTTGGTCTGATACACAGTTACCAACCGAAACAAAGTACTTCCTGTCTTCAAGATAGGACTGAAACCATTTAAGGGCAGTTCCAGTGATACCTATCCATTCCTCTAATCTTTGTGTCAGGATTTCATGGTCCACTGTATCAAACGCAGCACTCAAGTCCAACAGAACTAAGACAGAGACTTTGCCTGCGTCAGTGTTCATACGGATGTCATTTGTGACTTTGATAAGTGCAGTCTCAGTGCTGTGATGGGGCCTGAATCCAGACTGAAAGGGATCAAAGCAGTTGTTAAGTAATAGAAAGTCATTAAGTTGTTGATATACAACTTTTTCGATGACTTTCCCTAAAAATGGCAGGTTTGATATGGGCCGATAGTTGTTGAGCTCTGTAGCATCAAGACTGCTCTTCTTTAGGAGAGGCTTAATGACAGCAGTTTTTAAGGCCCTTGGAAATGTTCCAGACTGTAAGGAATTATTGACTATATCAGTGAGTTGTGGTAACAAACTGCTTAGTACTGATTTTAGAAATCTAGTGGGTAAAACATCGAGGCAGCAGGTGGATGAACTCAGGCTGGAGACAGTTTTTTCAATTGTTCTGTCATTAATTTGTGTAAAATGTGTTAAACCAACCAAGTGTCTTCTAGGTGGCTGCAGTGTTGTTTTATGCCCTTTGGACTGTATCGCATGTTTAATGCCTTGAACCTTGTCATTGAAAAACAACTCAAACTCATTGCATTTAGTGGTGGAAACTAATTCTGGTGGAAATGGAGCTGGAGGGTTTGTTAATCTGTTCACTGTAGCAAACAGGACACGCAGGTTGTTACTATTGTTGTTGATGATCTCTGAGAAGAATATTTGTCTTTCTTTTTGCAAAGTTTGATTGAAAACATGCAAATTTTCTTTGTATACCTCATAATGAATTAAGAGTTTCAATTTACGCCATTTTCTTCCGGCTTTTCGGCATTCCCTTTTCTGTGCCCTGACAGAGTGAGCATTGCTCCATGAAGCCTTCTGCCTCGTCCTGATCACTTTAACCTTAACAGGAGCAATGGTGTCCATAACATTTAAAACACCTGAAGTAAAACAATTCAACAAATCATCAACTTGACCTGATGAGGCATTTTCAAACCTGATTGCCTCCATAAACTGTGTCCTGGTGTTATCGTTAATGTATCTCTTTTTACAACAGTAGGTCCAACAGCAACTTTTGGAATTATGGACAGATGAAAAAAGACACATGAATGATCAGATAGAGCAACATCAATCACAGTGACATCTGAAATATTAACATCTTTAGTAATGACCAGGTCCAGAGTGTGACCTCTGTTATGGGTCGGCTCATTAACATGCTGACAAAGACCAAAAGTATCAAGAATAGTAGAAAGTTCTTTGGCATTTCTGTCACAAACATTATCCACATGCACATTAAAATCACCAGATATGACTATTTGTTCAAATTCTGTGCAAATAACCGAAAGCATTTCAGTAAACTCATTAATAAAATCATGACATTGTTGGGGTGGTTTGTAAAGAACTACATATAAAATAGATGGAGAAAATCTCAACTCCATTTTGAATGACACATACTCAAATGATGAAAACTCTCCAAGTGAAAGTTTCTGGATAAGAATATTATCCCTAAGAAAGGCACATACACCACCACCCTTTTTGTTTTCCCGTATTTTGGATAAAAATGTGAAATTCGATGGGGTGGATTCGATAAGGACCGCATTTCCAGTCCTGCTGTTGAACCATGTTTCTGTTAAAAACATAAAATCAAGCTTATTTGAAGTTATAAAATCATTAATTAAAAAAGATTTGTTTCCCAAAGACCTGACATTGAACACTGCAAGTTTTAAGTCCGTTTGAGCAGGACCTGACTTAATCTGTTTGCAGGGGATTTGAATCAGATTTGTCTGATTAGACAATCTGTTATTCTCTTCTTTAATCTGCGACTTCTGACTGTAGTTATGGAGCTAGGAGGGAGTGTTCTCTCCCAGGGCCTCAGGTTGATAAGTGGTTTATTATGACGAAAAGTCCTGGAACAGCAGAGGCCCTCAGTGTCCTAATCACTGATAGTAGCCTTGATGCTAGTCAAGGCTTTTGGATCTGGTCTGGGAGGAGCTGGTCTGGGAGGGGGTGGAGGGGGTCTGACAGGGGTGCATTGGACTCTAGGTAGTGGCCGAGGTGAAGCAATGGTACTCCTGGGTGGTATTGGGGGTGATGTTTTTAGTGATGATGATAGAACCCGTGACCTGGCCAAGTTAGGTTACAATATGTTCTCCAGTTAGCAACGCAAGCTCCAATGTTTTCCCTGGCTTTATTGAAGTTATATTATGTATTAAGTATTTAAGTTCCATTAAAAATGCATCACTTTGTGGACCTTCCTCTTATTCAAAATGGCCACCTAGAGGAATGTGGGGGTGAATGTACTTACACATTTTATCCATTTTTGCCATGTAAGGTTCTTTCTTAGACTTCCACTGGCAAACAATCCATTGGTCTGGGGCTTTGTTGTATAATTAGTGTCTAAGCCTTCCCCAATATGCCTCCTTGTCTCTCCAGCCAGACTCAGACTCCAACAGCATATGCACATGTTATTAAGACTGCTTAAAGTAGACTCACCGAGATCCTACAAACGTTTTAAGGGGGTGACTTTAAAATCATACATATTGCATCTTTAACTTATAATAATAATAATAATAATAAAGGTTTAGATTTTATAAAGCAGTTGATTCCAGTATTCATTCACTCCACACACTCACCTCTGTAGTCACAGACTGACAGAGACGTGGCAGCCTCTCCAACCACCACCAAACATACTTACACATTAATACCCCAGTGCCACGGACACTGGAGGCAAGGTGGGTGAAGTGTCTTGCCCAAGGACTCAACTGAACTGTGGGGAGAGCAGAGATTGAACCACCAACCTTCCGCTTATTGGACGACCTGCTCTACCTAACAAACTTATTTGTGGAGCATAACTCTCCAATGGGATAAGCAGTTCTCTCCTGATTAAGAAGCTGCTAACTTCACATTTAGCAGGAGACTCTTTTTAAAGCAGTAAATCCTACACCTTCTGACCTCATACATAAGCTGCTTATTAATATGACAGTGCTTGTTTAAGGCTGCTTTGAATTACAGCGGTGTTGGACCCTGCACTGTACCGCCTCCTCGTAAATTTTCAGTCAGTGTGGGAGGTCAAAGTTGGCGTCCATGCCATGCATCTTGACAAGTCAACTGCCAAAACAACAAAGACGTGATTAATGGCTGTTTTTGCAGCTTCATAGCAGCCTTCCTTCAAACAGAGTAATGACCCTTTTCAAAAACGCACCGCAGAGCCACCGCACATCATATTTTAGGGCAGTATTCAGACAACACAGGAGTTCACAGCTTTAGTGACTCATCACTTATAAAAGTCAAGAAGTTGTGATAGGTCTCTAGCAGCAGCAAGTACTTAGCACACATTTCTATTTTATTAACACGCACCATGCCCGACAGAAAGATTGGTAGTCGTTTTTTGTGAAGCAACAAAACCAATAAAGTGGTTTGGCAATTGGCTCTGTCATACATTTGTCTTTTAAAGCACAAAAACTAGGTTGGTGTTATATACAAAGGTTTGGGATTTGTAATTTTAGTAAAGAGCAAAATAATTCAATGTTAAAAAGCAGATCATCCATCATCTTCCAAAACTGTATTACATTTAATTGACTAAGATTAGATTCAAAGTGCTCTGGGAACTGCTGCAATGTTATTTTGACGTAATTGATTTTCAATCCGTTTATTTGTTTACCTTTTTTGAATATTAAAATGACACATTAAATTGATTTAATAAGCTGCAGACAGACAGATGAAATGCACTCGTTGTCTTTATCAAGAACCACTGATGCATAACAAGCTTTCAACATGTTTAGAAAAAAAAAAACATGATTTGAAAGAAAAGGCTGTCTATTTGCAGTTTAATATTAATTGTTAATATTATGAATATTATGAATTAAATGAATGTAGTTATATTTTTACTACAAAATTGTTTTCCTTATTATAACCAAGAGTCATTTTATATTGTTATACTTTCTAATAATTTTACAATTCAATCTGACGAGATGTGCATGTATAATATAGATATTCTTAATAACCAAGACTATCTTTTGGAAATCTTGAACAGAACTGGTGTAAAATATTACATTGTTTTCAGTGGCGAGAAATAAAAACTAAAATTCTGTCCAAGCTAATAATATGTACAGTATGTGTGTGACCCAGTTCACTGTAGAACAAAGTAGAAACAGTGTAGTCACAGTCTAGGTACAAAACAGACTAAGATGTCACTAAAAATGTAGAAATGCATTGCTGAATATTACAGGAGAGCGTGTGCAACTGGAAAACAAGCTGGATGTGGTGCATTTGGCCCCCTGTGGCCCCTCTGTGGCCACTGGCAGCTCCCGGGTGGAAGTGAAGCAGGACTGGGTGAAAGCACTCTCAGTCGTCTGAATAAACAACACTGTAAAAGCAAACAATGACACCGATTTCAGATGAAAAGCTATATGTATTCTTATCCCAGGCATGTGTCCGCTCCAGGCCATTTGTCATCCCACCCTGCAGTGTTATCAGGCCTCCCCATCCCCCAGCCCCTCCTCATTCACCGCTCTGCTGTTAAGTTGGGAATAACCTATCCTTGGTGATGGGTTGTTAGCTTGTTCTCCAAGGCCATTCATATTTTATTTGACAGCTTGTTGAGAGCCAAACTCACCAGGAGACACAACTACAGGCAGTTTACAAACTAATGAGCGGCACTCTCTGCCAGAGGAGCTGAGCGTTATCATGGCCATATTGACTGGGAGGCGCTTGGGAGGAAATTCACACGTGATGAGTGATTGGGCCAAGATAGACATTTATGAAAAAGGGTTTCTGTTGCATGGTGACTGGTGACCAGGGAAGTTCGAGCAACCTTGCAATTTTGATGTTGGACTTGGTGGCTCTTTCTTATTTTTCATGGGATGTTATTTGACACATTTTTATGCAACGTGTATCTTCCATTAAAAACAGAGGACAGAAGAGCAAAGGGATAGACTAAGTGAGAAAGAATAGACTGGACTGAGATACAGATTTAGGGGTGGGCTCAGATAAATGGGGGGCAAGTGTTGGATGGATGGTTGGATAAGGTGTAAGAGCAGTAATTATAGACCTTGTTGTGTGCTTTGAAAGATGGAAGAGGAGCTTTTCCGCTGCTGCCATTCTGCATTAACCCAGCAGAATGAAATATTCAGCCATTAGGCCTTGGCTGAAACACATCCAGTGCCGCAGCTCATCCAACATTTAAACACATTCATGTTCTATTCATTACAAGCTGCCTTTTAAATGTAATCATCATTTTGGTTTAGTTTATACTTTAAAAATGTGCTTTTTTCATGTGTCCAGTCAACATATTGGTCTAAGTCCTAAGGTGTAAGAGGCAAGTCAATGCAAAATTACACCTCAAAATCATTTGTAAACATTGCCTGGGATTTGATTTTCTCAAACCACACAGAAGAATGAAATGCTTGTACAGCACTCATATTCTGCTTTTGCTTCCAGAGTCTGAAGTAACAACAGTGAACCGCTGCCTCGACGCGGCCAAGGCATGTAACATAGATGAGACGTGTCAGAAGATCCGCACGGAGTATGTGTCGGCGTGCATCCAGCCATCGGTCCGCTCGGGGCCATGTAACCGGCCCCGCTGCAGCAAGGCGCTCAGGAAGTTTTTTGACCGTGTTCCCCCAGACTACACTCACGAGCTGCTGTTCTGCCCCTGCACCGACACGGCCTGCGCTGAGCGCCGCAGGCAAACCATCGTCCCGTCCTGCTCCTACGAAGAAAAGGACAAGCCCAACTGTTTGGCCCAGCTCCGCATCTGCAAGGCTGACTACGTCTGCAGGTACTAACTGCAAATGTTGACTTACTACTGCCAGGAATCTTTTACTGATTTAGTAACTGTTTCAGTTTTCGGCCCTTTCTAACACACCTTATTTAGTCCAGACTTGTTTTGGACCAGGTCATGTTTGAAGCATAATGAGTCGGACCAGACAATCCTAGATCAAGGACAATTATATTAGATTAAATGTAACTTTATTGTCCCTTTATTGTCTTAGGCAAATAGCTACACCATTGCTAGAACATTCATTCATTCACTCAAACACAATAATAAGAAGGACAATGAATACGACCAATGAAACTGTACAAAAAGTCTTAATAAAAGAAAATAAGTGCAACCAGTACTACACACGTTAGGGTGCTGATGTGCTGTGAGCCTCTGTGAATTGAGTAGTTTAATAGTTCACACTTTAAGTCAAACCACACCTTTGAACACAGCCCTATAGTTTTCTTTACGAGACTACAAAGTGGTTGGCAGTGCATTAATGAAAGGGGTTGTCTTGTAATCAAACTCTAGTTACAGATTTATTTAGAAACTCGTTGTGCACTCAAGTGCATCTCCAAATCATTGACCTTAAATTAGACTGCGGCAGAAACAACTTCCGACCTGAACCCTTAACAAGCGTTGTGTCCAGTTAATGGACACTTCCCATTTCTGACAAGTTAAATTCTGTGTTTGCTCTGGGAACATACTGTGGTATCTGTGGCTGTCTATATGTTGTATTTCTGTATGTTGACTGACAAAATTAGGTATACACAGAAATAGTAAGTCTCTGGCTTATATAAACAATACTTAGGCCTGACAATTGAGCACAAACAGGGTTTAAATATAGCATGCATTAACCACAATCATCACCTGTCGGTTCATAACTTGACTCAAAAGACATTTCAGCAGACACTACTTGAATTATTTGAAAATGTATTTAGTTGTTGCAGTATTGAGCTCTAAAGTAAAAGTCATTGCATTTGAAGATCACTTCAAAATCTGCTAAATAAATCTGGTGTGTATAAAGGTATCCATACCTGTCATACATACATGTCAGCAGCAAATACTTCATCTGTATGTGTAAATACATGTTATTTTATAGTTTTTCATGTGCTGTATTATTGATTGATTTTGGTGTCTAATTTAAGCTCTACAAATGCAGATTGAAGCTAACTATCTTCTTTCATGTCTTACAATTAAGCATCTCTTTGTTAGGGGTCAATCACTGCTGAAAACAAAGAACAAAAACTTCACTGGCTATATGAATGACTCGTATTGCACACACTGAATTGATCGAATGCTAATGTAAGAATTATTGATTAATGTTGGTTTGAAGAGGCCCCTGCGAGCAAACATGTAGGTCAGAAGAACTGTCCAGATGGATATGAAAGCACCAAGGCCAAATATTTTATTTATAGAAAACTTTTTAAACGCTAAAAGCACATAGTGTTCACAGATAAAAATAACTGTAAATCTTAAAGCAACTTTTCCATGACAACCAAAGATTTTAAAGCGTTGTATGTTGATGCTCTACAGATATTTTCACAGGACAATAAGTGACATTATACAATTTAAAAGAAGATCATGGCTGGTATATGTTAATTTTCCTTAAATTAGTCAACAGTGTTTAATTAATTCCAATGATAAACTCATTAGCTGTGTTTAATTTGTTTAATTAGATTGTGGGTTTGTTTTCTGGGAAAAGGAGGCCACAAGCTGCAATAGTCATTATTGGAACTGCCATTATCTCTAGAGCTTCACACATGACTTTCCTGCCAATCTTTATTAATGTGTAAGCCGGAACATAATGAGGATTAGGAAGCAGGTTGCATTTTGTACATATTTAAAGGATCAGAATTGACTATTTATTTATTTATTTATTCAGGCAGGTCTGTGAGACACTGAAGACTACAGTATGCACTGGTTAAAAGACATATTACTAAGAAGATTACTTTCACACATGCACTATCCTCCAGAACTTGCTACTGACTTCCTACAATGAATGAACTGAACACAAAAACACTCCAATCATCGTTAATATGTATCGTATGGAAAAAACTGGGCACAAATATTTAGCCCCAAAACTAACAGTGCCTTTTGAAACTATTAAAATTCACCAGCTGTGTTTGCTTCTATCACTGGAGACTGAAAACAGTTCCCAGCCCCATCCAGTCTCAGCCTCCTCTCTCTGACAGCAAACGGTCGCCAGCATTTAATCTAGTTCCTCTTCAAATGTCAAGAAGACAAAGGGCTTCATCTGTTACGGCTATCGATCAGGTCTTATTCCTCACCGCCGTCCCGATGGATGGTGCCTCTCAAGACCCTGGCTCGGCCCACCAATCGCGCACCAGTCTGCTGGCATTAACGCGAGCCTGCGTAGGATGTCTTCACTTAGTGCGCTGCCGATGACTAGAGCGCACATCATTACAATGACATGACGAATGAAGCGAGAACGGTGAGTTGTGATGCCCTCAGGGGTTCCCGTTGCAAATGCCAGCCGACGGGTGCTGATGATGCGATATGATGGCCGTGATAGCCTTGCACGGGGAGGATGATGAGGCTGGATGTCTGGCTGGCAGGAAAGGTGGAAATGGCAGTGGGAGGAAAGTGTTTATATGAAAGATCCATATTTGTGTAATCTCTTTGCAGCTATAGGCTATACTGCCTGAGTCAGAAAGCAAAGTCAAGGCCTATTTTTGACTCTCATTGACTCTTCACAGCCTGCCACCTTGAAGATGTCCAACTGGGGTCGTAAAGAGGGATAAATGTCACAAAGGGTGACAAGAGGTGGCTTAAAGAGTGGCAGAGTGGGAGATTTTAAAAAAAGCCCAAGGAGTTAATGAAGGTGTAAAAGTAGGTAGATGAGTCTTGTAGGTTTTCACTACCATTCTTGAGACAAAGTCCCTAAACTGGCCATCCCTTGGTGACACGGACTGAGCTGGAGCCAGGCAAAGACTAAATGATGGATGGTGTGTTATTGCTCCCACAGGTCTCGCTGGGCACAGTTCCAGTACGATTGCCAGCCCTCGGATTTGAGCGCCAGCAGCTGCAAGCAGGAGAACTACGGAGCGTGTCTACTGGCATACACTGGACTGATAGGTAAGGACTCAATCTTTTCTCTGTGCTGCCCCAGCATGGGTGATGGATCATCAACCAAAAGGGTTTTAGAGAGAGGGAAACAGAGAAAAGAATGAGCAAAGGATTGCATTGAGAAGTGAGGTCCGATGATCGATGGAGTCTGATTAATGTGGCTGAGGCTATTGTTGGCATTATAAGGAGTGCAATTACAACTATTGACCGCTGTTTTGAGAGAATTTATTCTGACAAACAATGAGTTGGGCTGTAGGGCTTCTCGTACTTCAGATAAAAATTAACAAAAGATCACATAATGCACAAAACCATTTGTGATTAGGGGCAGAACTAAACAGCGCTCCAGAGTAGCTTGTTTTGTGAGGAACAGATAAAAGAGGACAGGAACTGAGAGGTGTGTGGCAGTGACTGGCCATTCTCGACAACTGAAGTCGAAGTGTGAATCCAAGGTGTTGTTGTTTAGAAGTCTGGGACGGAGAAAATCAATGAAGGTAAATCAGAACTTTTTTACCACACTGCCTCAAACTGCAGCTATTTTATTTCCCACCTCCTTTAAAAATACAAGCCTCACAATGACAGATTACCCTTCCCCGAGAATGACTTCCCCAAACATTTCCAGCTGAAAAACTCCAAAGATGGGAAGCATAAAGAAGAATACTTTTGAGCGGCTTGTGCTGGTGTTGAGCGTCCATCGCGGGGCAGCAGCTGGTATTAAAAACCAACACACGGCTTGCCCCAGTGCATCTGAAGAAACACAATGTGTTTGATTTGTACAGAAATGTAAAATAATGCCTAAAATATATATATGCATACATATTTTGAAAATATATGCATTGTTATCAGGATGCTCACACCCCATAACGGCACTATTATTGGTGCTTAAGCTACAATTCTTTTACTACGCATGTTGATTGGTTTAATGGCAGTTCCCAATGCACTAAATATTGCATTGCATCTACTCTATAAACAACTACATCTATATCAACTAGTAAGCATTGCAATATCCATTGACATACTTGAACATGCATTTACCTGCACCCCACTACGCTTTGATAGAAGGAACCTGTAAAATAGAATTATCAGACTCACTATTATGAGAATAAATTTGATATTTTTTAACTCATTCAATTTGCAAGACCACTGAACACCTCCTCTGTGAGAGAGCGTAAGCAATTGTGAATTGCTAACCAAATCAGCAGTTCACAAAGGCCCAGACTAGTCATTTTTGTAATTGTAGCATATTGTGTTCAGACTTGCAAACCTGGCACATATGTTTCACCTCTGTGTCTTATGCTAATGAGCTGTCATTTATCTGCAGGCAGCACAATAACTCCAAACTACCTTGACAACTCCACCTCCAACGTGGGACCGTGGTGCTCCTGCGCGGTGAGCGGTAACCACAGGGAACAGTGCAGCGACTTCCTGGCGTTCTTCCACGACAACGTCTGCCTGAGTGAGTAATGGACGCATGCGTACACCCAGCTACACTTTACCTGCTTTAAGAGATTCTTTACAGACTGTTTCTCAAATGTAACACCTCTTTTTGTATGAATTACACCACAGACAAAACTACACTTTCATTTTTAAAATAAACTCCTTATAGCTACTGTCAGTAAACAAAGTTGATTATAGTACCATTCAATAGCAAAGATCTTGTAAAAGGAACCATCAAAAATAAAACAGTAGAGGCCTAAAGCATAACAGGAAAATAGTTCATTTGACGTGGGTTTGGAGCAAGAGGCTGGTCAAAGCAATTTAAACTCAAACTTTGAATGGTAAGTAGTCGGAAACATTAGCTGTGTTTGCCTCAGAAAAAAGTCTGCAGTCATTTGTTGCACCCAGAGCCACCTATTGTCGCTCATTTCAGAACAAGAGCAAACAATAATAATAATGTTCGCTAAAGGTTTCCTTCTGCAGCTTCAGCCGAGTAATACAGCAAATAAAAGACCCATTACAGTGTAGAAAATGAAAGCTCCCACAGTAGTCTTATATCTGTTTCAGTCGCTTGATGGATGCCTTGTTTTTCCATAAAGCTCCTTGTGTGCATCCAGTAGTCAGCTCCCGTGTGCTGTTTACTATAAGCCCCTTAGAGACCAAGAAAAACAAACCACAGACTGTCCTCATTTCGTTATTTCTGAGCAAACAAAATCTTTTCAGCCAAACAGTGAATATGTCTGATAATAGGGATGAACACGTTTTTAATGGGGATGTGATTTGTGGACCGGCGAAGCATGTCCTGCTCACGCTGGGCCGGGGATCAGTCAAAAACAAATAAGCCACAGCTCTGATTTAGGGAGAAATGTACGTAATGATTTGGCAAAGGAGGGTTTGGACATGGGCCAATAATGGAGAAAATGAAGCCAGTTTGGGCGAGATATTTCAGCTTTTTGGATAATCCCTGTGTAAAAATAGTCCTTTTCATTCAAGAAACACAAAAGACCCATTGGTGATGGCTATATTAGGCCCGCTCAATTATGGCCCAAATGATAATCATGATTATTTAATTTTATACTCTGATCACATTCATTTATTCAATTCAATTAATTTATTCACTTACTTACAGTTTACTTAACTACATGCATGGTTTAGAGCAGACAGTGCTGAGGTCTGTAGTGAGACAAAAAATCATTCACCAGCTCTATACCAGCCTTATATCCAAATACTGTATATAACAATAGACAAAGTGATGCTTTATGTCCTTGTCTAAAACTGGAACCAAAATCACGTGGTACAGTTTTGTTCGAACACATTTTGTTTGTTCAACTAATTGCCCAATTGCACAGCCTTAAGAGCGTGCATATCATGAATGCTGGGTCTTGTTTGTTTTCTGAGAATCTACTGCACCTACTGGTAACTTGTTTGCCACTCAGCAATAAAAAATATACTAAAAACCTGGATTATTCTGGTTAGTCACATTGTACTGCTATTATTTGTACTGTACATGCAAAATGCCATCTTGGTCTAATCTAGTTTCAAGCATGAATTCATGGTTTGTGTCTGAACATGGTGACCCAGTGATAAGTGTTTAAAATAACCTTCAAAATAAAGGTCACAAGCTAATTGTTAACTCTATTTCAGACAAACGTGATCTGTCTCATTACATCTCTGTAACTATAGAAAAACAATTATAATGAAGAATAGAGTCACCAATTGTCTTATATTGGCACAATGTAATTCTGACCCAGATAAATAGTATGTTTGAACATTTGCCTCATTGATGGCATAATTGTTGTCTAAGAAATCTTAGGGATTAAGAAAGTTGTGTTTATGGCCAAAAAGGAATAAATACCCACAGTGTTTCTGATCACGGACGGCGATATAAACCTTATAAACCTTCTAAATCTGCTTAGTTTATCCATCTATGTTGTTTGCTTAGTGTGCACTGTCAGTTAAATAAATCTAGTGAGTCTCAGTTGACATTTATTTTGTTGTAGTTCCTTACATCAGCATTATTTGGCTGCGTGAACCTTGTACCACTGTTCTGGGGCCTGCGTGCTGAGGCAGGACTTCAGGAGGTCTTTGATGACTTTGTAATTGAGCATAATTTGGTTTCCTGCCTCTGAACTAATGAGGTGGACAGAGAGAAAAGCGTCCATGTAGAGCACTGTCCTTTGTGGAGTGGGGAGGTGAAAAATGGCAGGAAAATGATCTATGTGGAGGATTGGGCCTTTAAAAACAGCTGTCACCCCGCCTTCCCTCCCCATCACAGCGGTAATAACCACATCACTATGCACAACAGCGGCTCCCGACTTCTCCGCACTCTCAATGCCAAGCGTGTCAGACAAAATGAGAGGACAGATGGAGGTGAAGCTCATTTATTTCAGCAATTATTTTAATTTTGGGAGAAGTTGAATGGGTGGAAAAAGTGAGGATAAGCAGCGATATGTCAGAAAGGTTTCACACAGAAAGTAAAAAGTGGTATTCTCCGCTGAAGCAATAAAGAGAGTTAGAAAAAGCCCACAGGGGGAAGTCAAAGAGATGCAAGATGGAGCTGGTTAAACAACCGTGTCCAAACATTTACAAAGAAACTGTCACAGCAGTTTAACATCACAGATCATTGTGTCTTTCCTAAACCAGTCTTCTAAAGCACATTTTTATTTCTGGATCGTAGTGTGTAATATTAAACCTCCTGGTTACATGTACATTTTAATGATTTTTATCTGTGTTTCTACCTCCTGTTTACACGTGTGTAGTCAAGCCAAATTGATGCTATTTGGATTCAGTGTTTAATTGTTTAATGAGTAATGTAATGAGCATGTGCATCTCCATGGTAACAGAATGCTGTTCTTTTTACTGGCATGTTGTTTATGATTTCTGTTGTAGGTGTTTTGAGCATTGTTGTGGAGCCCAGAGAGCAGAGATCTTTGGCAAGGTTCTTTCTAATGGACAATTGGGAAAATATGAGTTAATTTAGAAAATTCAACTCGTATGATATCTTACATATGTTCAAATAGTAACTTTTCCTTTAGAAGTGGTTCAATAAATGCATATAAACAGGGGCGGCTGGTATCTATGGGCTAAGCCCCTCCTGTCATGTGCTAGCCATATTTTACATAATGTATACATAATGTTATTTTATTTTGTGGAAGATTCTGTAACATATTGTTTATAGTTTTGATGGCACTAATATGCCTAAATTGCCACAAAAATAAAAAAGGGCCTTTTTGTTTTATAGCCCCAGCACAATGACACACACAGTGAACCAATCATCTTCCTTATTTGGTGATTGACAGGTGTGAAGGCCCGCCCCTTGCATTACAGGCTGTTTGGCCTAAATTATTTATTTATTATTTATTATTTATTTTGTGCTTTATTTGTCATTACAATTGTACAAGTACACTACTGCAACAAAATTGCTTTGGTGGTGCAACATATTACATTTATACATACAAACACACAAAGGTTGCAGACCGCACCGGTGCAGCCATGTCGACGGCGCTCCAATGATTTAGCCCAGAGACTTGGATTTGATTGAAACCTAAAGGCTTGCAAAGTAACAGTAAACTTTACTGTACTTTTAAACGAGTGGATAATTTCATGCACTTAGCATTAGCATTAGAATTATTTGTTGATTTTACCTAACAAAAATCTTCTGTTTCTAGTCTACAGTCTCTTCAGTGATAAAATATTGCAGTATTCAAAAATAATATATCTAATAATATAATACTATATAATGTAGATAATTCTGTTAATAAGTGTGAAAGCAAAAGAGGATGTTTGACATAATCCTTTGTCAAAGTACAAGTTTGTTTGATTAAGCATAGTGTTGCTATAACTTCATGTCCCATATGTGATTGCATTTATTAGCCCACCCACCAAATATTACCACCAGCTGCCACAAACAATTTAATAGGAACTGGAACAGCAGCTCAACATTTCAGAAATCTGGTGTATTTTCTATGTGTGAAAGCAAGAGGTGAACAGCTGGAGGTACCGTTCTCGTACTGTCATCCGTCAGTGACCAGGGGACGGCTGGACGCTGCTGAGCTTTACCAGCACCCGGCCACGCTCTTTCCCACCTGTCCAACTGCCGCTAATGACCCACAGCGCCATTAGCACGACACTCCACAGCCTTTTCCACAAGGTGCTGATGTTCACAGGGTCTGAGCCAATCTGTTTTCCTCACTATTGACTCTAGCTGCTGCTGCGCAACTTGCAAACTCCCTAATTAGCTGCAGAGTTGGCAATAGAAGCACTCGGGTCACTCATCCGCTGCAGTCGTCCAGTGGCTAATGCTTCCCTATCGGACGGGATCGAGTCAAGGTTCCGCATTGATCCACTGCAGATTTCTGTTTGCAAAGGAAAAGCACCTCAGAGGATGGATCAATTTGTTATGATCCTTTGAGAAATCAATGTTTGTGTGTCACACCCCGATACTCCACTGCAGGCTTTGAAATCCCATCACTAATAACTACTGACTCGCTGCTGGATTCGTAGCTCAAGAAATAACGGTGGGATTTTTTTAGTCAGAACATCCACATCCATCTTCCAGCCTAAACTGGGCATATTAATGGATGATTCCTTCATTCTTGTCTTCATCCTTAGCATATTTTAATTGAAGTCACTTTCATGCAAATGTAATTGCAGCCGAGTCGTGCAATAGCAGAATGAAAATGAAAGCTTATTGGAATATTAATTTATTATATGCTCGTATGTCATTGTGGCAGTGGTAAATTTGACATAATGTTTTTTCTTTGGGCTGTGTGGTACTGTGTGAAGGCTCCAGGCAGTCCATTATGCACAGGGCAGTGTGTACATAGTGTCATATTTACAGTCACAGCCTATTTACTTCAAGTATTCATTAACACAGACGAATGAAAGAGAGATAGTTGAAGGTGATGCAACTCAGCCTTATTTGTATATATCAGATGTATTTAAATTAACCACTACTGCTATGTATTTGTCACACAGTATATTTACACTACATCACCACCTCTTCAAGAGACCTGGCTCCCTTTGAAACCCAGACCATTATACAATATTTTGAATAACAGGCTATTTTATTCACCCACACAGAGCTCATTCGACCTGCATGACTGTACAGCTCACTTAAGAAGCAGACTTTAAAAAATTGAAGACAGGTTTTTTCCTCTGGACTGTGGTTAGTCTGACCCTAAATGATGTGTTGCATTACAGCAAACGCTCACCAAAAGTGTCAAAATGTATTTTCTTTGGGGGGGGGTCTGCCAATAACCATTGTGTATAGGTAACATTGCAGTTTAATTGGCAGGTCGTTAGATGAAGCGTACACTACGCCCATACACTCCCACAATTACTCTGTCATTCAGAAATGCAGGCAGTGGAAGCAAATTGGGCTTCAGTGCCTAATGACACTTCAACATTGTTCATTTTTCATGAAACTGTCCCTGTACTGGCTTCAGTTTGTACAATAGTACAACACACACAGTGCACATCAAGTTTTTATCTTGTTCATTATGTTATTGTCAAGCTTCTCATGTCACTCATTTAATTACAGTCAAGAGCAAATTTCACACTCAAGGCACAAACGTGTTCTAGCTCATTCTTCTAATTTAAATCTTCTGGCAGGCATTTATTTAAGTCATCTCTATTACAACTTTCTAATGCATTTTTGCTTCAAGGACTTCAATATGACATTGTTAAATAAAAAAAAATGAAAAGGGACATGGAGCAGAAAACCGTTTTCACCTGAGACAGACAGACTCTTGTGACTCAGGACACTCTGGTAAAAGTGTGATGCAGTCCTTGTCCTCTGACAGTTCACACAGTGTTCAGTCTTTATTTCTCCCATTACAGAGATAAATAGTAGACATAGGTGGCATATTGAAGTTATGAATGCATATTGATTGATGGTAGTCAGATGAAATGCAAAAGGAACATGTGGTAATTGAAAGACAAGGAGATTCTTACTTCCTTGTTGTTGTCTTATCTAGACTAGAATCTATCTAGAGATGATATTACTTTAAAGATTCCTCGGCTCTTAATGGATTTTTTTGTTTGTGATTTTCCTGAAAAGACGTTGTTTAAAAAAAATCTGAGAGAGTTCATCAAAAAAATCAGGGTTTCTCGACTTAGTAATGATTATATGTTGTAATCTAACTTTATTATTGCCATACGTTCAAACATATAAAGCACATGTAAGCAAATGAAAAAAAGAGATACCCACTTTTGCCAACAATTTAACATGTTTAGAAGACTTTCAGGGCAAGAGACACTTAAAATCTTTGTGTGCTTGTACATTGCCACTTTTAAAAATAAAATTCATTAGTATTTTCTAATGTTTAAAGTATTTTTATCTTAAATGCTACATTTTAAAATATGGGAGCCAAACAAAAGTCAGTATAAGTTTTGTCATATGTATAATAATAAGAATAAAGTGTATTGTGTTTTCAACTTTTCAACTTTTTTGTTTGAATACATAGCATTGAAACCATTTAAATAAACAGACTCTATATAATGTTTTTGGTTTCCCACAGCGAGAGAATATAACCTGCTCTCCATTTCTCCACTATGTCACTTTGACGGCATCTTGTGAGAAGAGAATCTCCCTAAATCAGCACATTTACACACATCTGATTTAGTGTTGCTTTAAAATGTACAAAATGTAACTGATACGCTCAGTTCTGACTGAATTCAACATTTTTCTCTTAATTTTTCACAGAGTGTTGCCTCTTTCGATAACACAGCGAAAAGTCAATCAGCAGGCCATTCCCATCTCTAAAAAGCATTATGTGGTGTTAGTGGAGTATTCTGTTCAGGTGATTGGAGCAGACACTGACAGACAGAGTGAGTCCATGCACGTCTGTCTGTGCTTGTGACCCTGTGTGCTGCTCATAAAGCCTGAATGCCGCCCGTTGCTCATAGGTCTCCCTGTGCACGTCCTTGATTTTCCAGTGAACGAACCTGGGCAGAGGAAAAGATATGAAAAGCATCTGCATAATTCACATAATTCTGACCTTACTTTCAAATCAATCACACCACATGAAATCAAATCCACTGCATATGACTTTCCTGTGGACTATAAATTACAGCTGGCGAGAATGTGAGCGTGATATGAAGGACTAGTCTCATCGTGGGGGGGTGCGCTTTGGCTGTTAGTGAAATGACTGTCCTGTTAGCGAAATCAGGACCACTGCAGTCTTATGAGGTCAGTTAGAGGTCACATGATTGTCATAATAACCCTTATTATCCTTGTGAAAAAAGGTTTTCATTTTTTATCTATGGCATTTTTATTGTCAGTGTTAACCTTTAATATTCATCTGTACATTATGATCTATAAAATAAAACTTCTTATCTTTTAAACTTAAACTGGCACCCAAACTGAATTCCTTGCACATAAACACTGCACATAAAAGTTTGAATGGGCTTAAATGGCCTTAGGGTCACTTGTCTTTTCTTTGCAGCCCTATAGCTATTTAAGGCCTGCTGACCAGGAATCCTTTTTTTTTCTAAGGCCATGCTGTTTGTGCTGTTGATCTTTCAAATGATTTTATATTACAACCAGTGGTCCAATTTCCCTTTTTAGTAAACCTTTATGAAATTTCAAAGCGACAGCGAGTGGTTTAATTAAAAAGTAAAGTAAAGCACAATCTGAAACAGACCAAGCTTTTCCTCCATTTGCGCTCTCTCTGGTCTCCCTCATGTATTGACTGACAGTAGATTTTATTCTGCATACTGTGTGTTGAGGTTAAGCTTCTGGGATAAGTTAGTGTCTTCAAACTTCCACTTGTACAATGTCCTACTTGTCCAGACAGACTGGTCTGGTCTGGGTCTGTAGAAGGTTGTGTTGGTGAAGGTGTTGACGGAATAGCTTTGGCTTTATTCACACTGATCTGAGAAATGAGTTGGATCTGATCTGATTTTCCTTTATCTGTTTTTTTCTCTTCCAGAAAATGCCATCCTGGCCTTTGGAAACGGATCAGATGGGAAGTCCAGCCAGCCCGGAATGGTCAGTCCAGCCCCCGGCAACCAGAGCCCACACCTGGTAACGGCTGCCCCCGGCGTCTCTATGGAAACAGAGCAGAACATTCTCAGAGCGCAGATACCTACTCAGGTGAGACCAGAGGCACCACTGATGACTGAACGTGATTTTTAACCTTTTACAAAGAAGTAGATCAAATATAATATAATATAAAGAAATACTTACTTGAACTGTTATGTGTCTTAAAGCTTTGTTTAAATCTAAGTCACTACATCCATTCATCTTCACTTACTTAGTCCCGTTAGGGTCACAGGGAACTGGAACTTATTCCAGCAACTTTGTGCCCAAAGCGGGGTACACCTTAGACAATGTCCATTTAGTCGCAGGGCAGACACTTTCACATTCACTCTCACATCCATTCACTAGTGGCTATTTAGAGTTTCTAATTTACCTACACATGGATGTCGTTGGTCGGCATTTCTGAAAAGAACCCACAGTAAAACAGGGACAAAGTCATAACAGTAAGTATTCATAAAATAAAGTAAATATAAAATATTATACTAGGAGTTTTAACTTTTGCTTTAGCTTCCGCATTTATTTATTTAGAACATAAAAGTATAATTTATTTTGTATAATGTATTAAAATAAGAAAGAAGAAAAAAAACAAAAACTATAGATCTGAAAACAAAAACATGTGCACGGGAGAGATAGATGCCAGATAAGCTTCTAAAACACAACACCTCAGAAAATCAGCAAATAATTCCATGTCGCTTATTCTTCCCAGAGATCCATTAAAATTGCCATAAATGGGATAACAATAAAAATGTGTCTCTGAGCCACACTCAGATTTGCAAAGGGACAGATTATACTGTATACTGTGTGCTAGGTCTGATTGTTACTAGGAGCTCATCATACACATCACTGTCTTTAGTGTTGGACTGCAGTGGTCACTGTTAAAATAGGAATAAATGTGCTTTTCTAAATTAAAACCTGTTAACTAATTATTGTAGATCACAAACCCTATCTTATTTATAAAATGAATGAGAAGGATAGGTCCTGTATGAAAGTGTTGTTACACATCTTTAAATATGCAAAGTCAGCGTAAACATAACATTCAGAGCGCCTCATCATTACTGACATTATGTAAACAGTCTCAATGAGGCCAATATAATAAAAGTAAACAAAAACCAACAAGCCTCATCATCCATTTTAAACAGCCGGTCTCACACTCTCATTATGAGATACTTATAAATAATACACTCCAGGCAGAACAAATCTGCTCCATGCATTTGCTGCTAATAGGAAACAACAGACAACCCACAAAATGTGACTAAACTAAATATCACTGGAGACTGTGTCCGTTTCCCTGCAGCTCATCCTCTGGAGAAATGTGGCTTAGTTTTTCATTATCAAGTTCCTGTACTAAACTCTCCATCCCACCATATTAAGCTTTATGAGAGTTAACACTGCAGAAATACAGATAAGTGATAGTCTGCGTTGTCACCTGATGGCTGGTATCAACACTGGGTTAAGTGATTTTACAGACAACAGTCAGAGTTAATTAAAGCAGTAAATTATCTGTGGACAGCTGCCTCCGAGTTGCAGCATCTGACACACAACTCCTCAACATACTGTCACTTTCACATTACTGTCTGATAAATCATCTCAAATTGAATTAACACAGAGAAAACTGTTGTGCATTCAAATGAGATCAGACTGTTCATTGTGTTCCTTAATGGGACAAAGGTTTTTAATGGCAAACGAAAACTGTAGATTTATACCACTTTTTTTTTTTTTTTTACTGTTGTACAAAACTTTCTAAATTCTACCTTCCTTTATTGTCTTTCTAAATGCTTCATAAGCTAATTGACTGGTAGAAGATTTAAGACAGTCATGGGTTGCTTACAGAATAACTTGATTCCTGAAAACAGAAATTTTCACACAACTGCAATAAAAAAGGCTGCTGTAAATACTCCAGGCCAGTAGGTAGCACTGTGAGCACCTCTGACAAAACACTAAAGTGACTACAAAGGCAATGAATAAAGGCAACTATACTAATTAATATCTAGTATGTACACTAATAACTATGGAAAAATACTAACTACTTACCACATAATTGTTGGTGTCCTTGTAAATTACATGAGACTAAATGTCACATAAAAAAAAAAGTTTTGAATACAAAAGATGACACCTGTTTTCAAACATAAAGGTGCTGTAGTCATGAAACAAAGATCCTGTGTTTTCATGCAGTGAGTTGTTCACAGATGTCTTTTCTTGCAGGTAAATGAAAACGACAGATTGTGGGGCGATGAAGGGGACTCGACTCTTCCCTCACCGGGCCTGTCCGACCGCGGAGCAGAACCTGTTCACATGACGATGAGCCTGGGCTGGCTGCTGCCCGTCCTACTGCTGCTACTGTCCGACCAATAAGAGGCTGTGCTCACCTCTACAAACTGAACTGCAAACCTAGGGGGGGGAGGGTGGGAGTGAACGGGATAGAAAACTAAAAGAAATGGAGCCATTTGTACGTGTCAAAGGACAATGGGGAAAAGAGCCAACTGAGTCCTGCCCCCTGCCATCTCTTTCTGCGCCACAAATCACACTTTAGCTCTTTTCATGACTCTGAACGGATGTGTCAGCTCCAGAAATGGATGACATAGAAGGTATCTCGGCCAATGACAATGCACATCACATTAAAAAGGGAACAAACCAGGAAGTACACACTCATTTCTCACTTCATGCCCAAACACAAACTTTTTCAAGACATCCAGTAAATGAGCCAGTGCGTTTGTAAGGTGTACAGTTAGGACACTGAAGAACCAGTGCCAGAGACTCTACAAACAAAATCTGAAAAGCAACAAAAAAATGTTTTGTCCTTGAACATTCCTTGGTGTAAGAGAAAAATAATAAAATGAAGATGAAGACTTTTCTCTCAGATGAACTGTGCAGAAGTGTTCCACAAGATTTAAGATGTGTTTGTCCACATGCGGCTCACTGCTCCTTTAGTTTAACGCTATTTTTCCTTTTCTCTTACCAGATATTAACTGCAAATGTTAGATGGAAGCACATGTTAATACTCAAGTCGAGTCTCAAATATGTTGAGTGTATGTTGTGTTTTAAGTTGCTATGAAGAGTTCCTTTTAAAAAAAACTACGTATATATGAATAAATATGTCAAATTTAACACAAAGAAGCAGTTCTCTAAATGTTTGAATGGTTTTATTTTGTAAAACTAGGACCTAATTTCTTGCAGTCACTATTGGATACCTCACTTTTGAAGGGACTCTTCATGTTTTCTTCATTAAGCTTTAAGTGTGAGAGGATGACCACTTCTTTAAAAATGTAAAAAAAAAAACTAAAAAAATACTATGTGATTTCAGTGGAGATATAAAGACAAGTTTATATTTTTTAAATATATGTGGACTTTGCCTCAGTGAATACGGAGAATCTATGGGAAGAAAGTTTGTGAGCAATCATGCTTTGCCGTCACAGAAGGACTGGTTTTAAAGCAGATGGTGCGGATACTGACATATGAACAGATGCCTCTGTCTTTGAGAAAAAGGAGACTTGAGAAAAAGGTGGCCACCTGCATTGGTCACTTCTGCTGAGACTCATTTGATGTGGGACAATGACAATGGATTATCAAAATGCACTGTACAATACAGCTCTGCTTTGTGGACCACACAAATTGAACAGATGGAAAAAGAGAAGCTCCTGATGTGGAACGTGTCATCTTCAATACTGCCATTAAATTTGGTCGTCTATTTTAAAAACAGAGTTCATTTTTTAAGTGTGGTTTATGTTTCTGTGGCTATAGTGTAAATCCTATGAGAGACAGTTGTCAGTGCAGCCTGACAGTTTGGAGAATAAGACACGAGTAACAATAGACAGACTCTTGCTTGTAAAGTAAAAAAAAAAAAAATTTAAACTATACATTATCATCACATGACCAATTTGTTTTCTATCTGACATGACATCAATTTGAAATATGTTGAACTTCAAATACAGTAACTATACAGCTAACTTTCACTAACTTAAAGACAAACAGTTACTTAGTAATTATAAAATGTAACAGTTATGGACATGGTTTAGTTTGACAAAGAAGTATATGTTTTACAGTTACCAATGTTTACTATGATTGGATAACATGAACTTATGGTGTTACTATTAGTGGTTTATCCAATCACCTCTAGGTCGTCTAAAGTACCTGTCCTTTGCAACGCTTTCTGTGGAAGCACTCCCATGTGGTTCTGTATTAAAGACAAGTTTGAATAGCACAGTATAATGTGCACAGTTATAGAAAACCACCATACTACTAATAATGTGCATATTAATGATGTTTATTGAAAAAAATTGCTGGAAATGGCAGTCATATGATGTGCCTGAAGTGTTTGGCACCAGGCCATTTCAGCATTATGGGATTGAGCCTCTGTTATGTTACTCCTGCCTGCCTCTCCAAACTGGAGGCACATTATCCACTGTAAGTATGACATTAATTATTAATAAGCACTTCCTACTGCCTCATTAAAAAAGTGAACTCTCTTTTATGAACTATTGTTTCTATTTCACAGCCATATTTACATTTCAGTAAGTTATTTGAGCTGAAAATGACAGCAAGTTGAAGTTGGACCTGAAAAAAAAAAGCCTCATTTTCCCAACATGTCATTGTAAAGCAGTCTGTGAATTCTGCCTGTCGGGTTTGTTTTCATACCCTTTCAAATCACTTATTTTCACTGAAACCTAAACATTTCCTCTCGTACCTCTAATCATATCGAGTCATGCAGACAGGTCTCTGTGAGAGTAAAGGTGACGTAGAGTTGCTGCTGGAAGTGTTTTGTTGTGATGCTGCGACAAAAACTCTGAGGCTTGTTGAAATCGTATTTGATGACAACCCACCATCAATCCCTTTGATTTTTTTTGTTTTGGAAAAATCTTTGCAACCAGAATATATTGCGTCCCCTAAATGATATGCTTTCCCTGTACACTAACTCTAACACACATCGATCTTATATTACAAGTAAAATATAAATAACAATGATTGGAGTGACCACATTGTGTTGGCTAATGAATAAATAAATCTCCAAAACAGCAGCTCTTGTGAGCAGTGGTCAGTATGCCCCAAATCAGTGCAGGTCAAGGTTGAAGAGGGAGCTTTTAAGGCTAAGAGGAAAGGGGATACCACATCAGATGTCAAACAAAGCTGGGAAAGCATTTTTTTATTTTATGAAAATAGTTTATTGTGTTTCATTAATTGACTTACCCCTTATTCCCATTAGGGGACACAGAGGGCTGGACTCTATTCTAGCAGCTTTGGGCCTGAGGAGGGTTAAACCCTGGAAAATGGACAGTTATTCACAGGGCTGACACTGACTGACAAAAAAACGTTAACTCTCACATTCTTACACTAGGCGCAGTTTAGATTCACCAATTGAAGTGGTTTATGTAAATTAAATGATTGTCCAAACAAGAGTTAGACTTTGTGCAGTTTAGGAATCATTTAGGGCAAAGTCTGGAGTCACCCAGTTCCTGTTTGTCCCTCCTGTAACTTAAAAATAAAAGCACAACCCATATTTAATTAAAACTAATCTGTATTTTACAGATTAGTTTATTGAGAACTAGATTAATACAGTGCATAGTTTTAGGCATACTAAAACTCATTAGATACCTAAACAGAACCCCTTTTTTCAGTGGCATCTACAAAATGAATAAAAGATTTCTAATAAGTAGATTTTGTATTTTTATTTTTAGATGTTGATTTGTGTTTGGTCTTTTTCCAATGTGTGTTTGAAAGGAATGGGATAAAAGGACTGACAACTGGAATGTCTAAAGCCTGCAGGACTGAAACACTGCCTGTACAGCACTTTGGTCGACTGAGGTTGTTTTAAATGTGCTATAGAAATAGATTTAACTTGACATGACATGACTTGAAAAACTCAATATACACTCCATTCCCACACATTCAGCTCTTTGTGATTTGTAGGAAATTAGGAAACTTTTGCTGATAAAACTTGTGGGAGGTTATTCATTTTTATTCTGTAGAAGTCACCCCAATGTTATATTTTCCCTTATTTTGCCCTGTGGACATTCTGAAGTGGATATCTCAAACCTGGCTTCATAAAGGAGAACTTTCTGCATGACTAGATACCATTAGGAGTAAGTTAGAAAATGTTCTTTGCTTTTTGGATGAACTATCTCTTCAAATATGAAAAAGGTTGGTGGTTCGCAGGTGATAAGAGTGTGCGTGTGATACTTCTGCTTCTCACAAAGCCTCTGTGTTATCGTGACGTGACACCGGCCGTGCTCTGTCTGCCCGGCTTGATTTGTTTGATTTATCAGTCAGTGAGTGTCGTGTCCTCAGAAGCTGCGAGGTGACCGACCGAGCGCTGCCAATCGCTCTGTGCTGCCTGAATCCCAGATGGGGCATGTCCTGAAAATAAAGACCACAGTGTAAAAGGAGATGAATTCTGACCGTTTTTCCTCCTCTGTTGAATCGAGATGTGAGTCTTGATCCAGCCGTGGAAGCTTGTCCTTTCCTCAGGTGTACAACAGCAATGTTTGGTCAATGAACAATGACTCTAGTGAGGCTACAGGTGCATTTTTAATTTTTATTGTTTTCTTTTTTATTATTCCATCATTATCCCCATAGAAAAATCCTAGTTGGCAGCCACAGCAGGTGGAGCCTATAGCATGTTTATATTGATGGAGAAAACCAGAGTACCTGGAGAAACCCACCTAAGCACAATGAGAACATGCAAACTCCACTCAGACCCGGGAGTCGAACCCTGGACCTTCTTGCTAAGAGGCAAGAGTGCTAACTGTATATGAGCTTTTTACACCGGACCTCTAAAAGGTATTTTTGGGGGAAGGAAATTAGCAGTACCCTAATACTAACCCTATTTCTGGCAGAGTGAGGGGAGAGAGCTGAAAAAGGGCTAGAATAATATTAATGTAACACAACTTTCTCTATATACACCATGCTCTATACACATTTACATTTACTTTATTCATTTTCTTCCGCTTAGTCCCGTTAGGGGTCGCGGGTGACTTGAGCCTATCCCAGTAACTTTGGGCCTGAGGCGGGGCACACCCTGGACAATGGCCAGTTAGTCACAGGGCTGATATTCTTCTTAACATTTGAATTTTATTTGAAGGGTAACCCCTTGAGATGTCCCATCACTTAACAGTACAAAGCATTCACACCAGCACACAAAAGCTCTCCAAGTCTCTTCAACCCCTTGTAAACCACTCCCAGTACAGATGGAATATTTATACCATACATACATACAAACAGTAGGTGAGAAATTCAGAATACCCATAGACCCATGCACATAAACATACTTGAACATCGAGCAGTCAGAAACAGGAGCAGGATGTTTGCAAGACGTTAAAGATGCTTTAAACTCATGTACAGACGTGATGCATCTGAGTGAGCAGGGTAAGTTGTTCCAATCAGATGGAGCTTTGAATTTAAATGCAAATGCTTTCATGCCCAATCAGAGTCAAGTTAAGCTCTGGTGTTTGGATCTAAAGTCCAGTCTCCAGCTGGAGTCCTTCTGATCAAACAGAAGGCTAAAAGCATATATTTACATCACTAGACTAAAAAGGTCATTGATCAAACGTTGCTATTATGCTTTGGGATGAGAATAGATTTGTTCTTTTTACCTGCCATTAAGTTCAAACTATTGCACACAGGACGTGACATGTAAAGATGTTATAATATAGTGTATATACTACACAGTGTATACCATATATATGATGTCTATAACATTCTTACCTTGGGTTAAATAAAAAGGATTTTATCCAAAGTCTTGCTTTTGCTATGTCAGACAGACCCAAAAAACTCACTGAGGCTGACATCAGAACTTTACAAAGCACAACTTTGAGCACAAACTTGTGCATCAGAAACTTAATAAACCCTGCTGTAAACAAGCCCAGAGCAAATGTGTTTCTTTTAAACTACTGTCTACCTTAAGGCTATGTGAACAAGAAGTCTACTGCTGGAAAATATTAACAGAGATAGGAAACAGGTTTAAATGAAAATATAGTTTAAAGGAGTCTGGAAAAGCAGAAGATAGGTGAGATCAAACAACAAGGGAAGGGCTTTCCTAAACAGCTGTAAATGACCTAAAACACTGCAGTCTCTCTCCTTTAAGAAGAATGTAGCAGCAGACAGATGAGTGCATGTCGCCTCAGTCCTCCCACTAATTCTGCCTAAAGAAACATCATCTTTCATCATCGAGAGCTGGACCAGCCGCAGCACAGCCACCTGTGCTTTACATATGGCGGCTGTAATCAGTGGCAGTCTCCAGGTTTTGGGTCAACAGCTATTTGGGACACACTTCCTGCTGCCCCACATACTGTAGCTGTTGGATCATAAAAGGCCTGGCCACCGGCGGAAAACTGAGGGGAGTATCAAGCTCAAAGTAACGAGTGTGGAATGATGAATGGCCAGAGGTTTCACAAGGGCCCGGAAAGGATTTGTGGATCGAGGAAATGTGAAATATAAGCTCATTAAAGGACAGCCATTATACTTGGTTTGGGGTTATACAATGATAATTGTTTCTATTTTCTCTGTCCCCTGAACTAAACAGTTAGCATCACCAGCTACATAGTCCTCTGTTAGCAGTTATTATTGCATTTAATGGGATTCCAGCTACTGTCGGATTTTATCATAGTGTAAGTTATGCATTAAATAAAGTGAGCACATGTATATGTAATCCATTTAAAGGGAAATTTCATAAATTAATCATTTCACCAACTAGCATTAGCAACTGCTAGGTGTTTCCAGAATCCTGACTTTTCTGTTACTTCCAGTTCCAAAACCTCATTGTGCTTTAGACTCGCTGGTCGCTTGTGCATTCCCATCAAATGATACTTGATCCCTTTTTATATTGTACATGATTCTTAAAGGTGGACAAAATAATATGTTGTGTGAATGTGTTGTGTTACTTTAAACATGGAAATCTTATTCTAGCAGAACTCAAAATATTGATTTAGTGAAGATTTATGAAATGCTCCAGCACAGCAAGGACTGAGTGTGAGACCATAAGTATTTGACAGCAGTATAGGCTGAAGTGTGGGAGGATAGATAGATGAAACTCTCCTGGGAAACTTTTCACTAATTGCGGTAATGCGTCTAATGCTGTCAGCAAGACAAGAGAGGGGCAAAAAAATAACAGCGCAAAGAGAAAACACAAATGCAGCATTTCTCAAAATTACATTTCAGCAAGTAACCTTTGTTCAGCACATTTGAAATACGACGAGGAAGAATTCCTCACAGACATTATGGACCCTGACAAGTCTGATCTGAAAACAGACCCGATCCAAGACGGGGAAATGTAATTATATCAGACTGGTACAGACGAAAGGATAACCTGAAAATGCATGAAACATCAAAAAATTATGTATATATGGAAGAAAGAAATTAAGAAATAAAAAAATAAAAAAGTCATCTCCATGATTAAATAAAAATATACTGTATACAGTATATACAGTATTGTTCAAAATAATAGTATAGTACCAGAATAATCCATTACACAAAATAACTGCTATTTTTTTCAACACGCCCCTTTCAAATAATTGCCCAATTGCACAGCCTTAAGAGCGTGCATATCATGAATGCTGGCTCTTGTTTGTTTTCTGAGAATCTACTGCACCTACTGGTAACTTGTTTGCCACTTAGCAATAAAAATATACTAAAAACCTGGATTATTCTGGTTAGTCACATTGTACTGCTATTATTTTGAACAATACTGTATAAGAAATAGTTTTTCTTTGCTGCCAATGTCCACTGCAGTACATTGTTTACCTTCTGTGTTGGTTTGCCTGGCTAGCTATCCTGATTCTTTTTCTATCGTTATAGGTTTAATTTCCAGGAGGTGGAACAGATGCGGATTAAACTCCTCTAAATAAAATTGGATAGATGTACAACCAATCAGAGTTCAGGGGTACTAAACACATATGCTTCAGGACTAATCAGAAAAACCACATCATTTTAGATACAGTTAGGATTAGTCAGGTAAGATTGATTAAAAGCTAAACATCTACAAAACCAGTGTAGCAGCAGCAGCAGCAGCACAGAAGTACTTAAAACATCTAAGTGGAACGGAGGTATGTGTTGACCTCCATCTGTAAATACTGAGTGACTGTGTACCACCCATGGACCAGCTTTGGACTAAACTTTAAACTTTAAGAGAATTAGGAGAAAAGGTTGGATAATGAATGGGAAAGGTCTGGGATTGAGGGAAGTGGAAATAACACAAGGTGTCAGAATGAGGAAATGAGCTGAAAAAGAAGAAGAGGGATGAAGCAAAGGGAGAGGAAGGAAAACATACAGAAGGGGAGAAGTAGAAGTGTGAGACCCAGCTTAAAGATGGAGGAGACAGGTGATGACTGGTGATGAATAATGTCTGGAGAGAACAAAGAGGTTCATCGACACTCACAGCGAATCCTCCAGGGCCTGGAAACATTGACAGCCTTAAAAATATCAGCCTTTATTCAAATACACACCCCGGCAAATGTGTAGCTACAAATAATAACTCAACATTTGTCACACTTAGCAGCAGAGTTTAGACTGTTTACACAGAGTGAGATCACAACAGCAGTAAAGACTATGGCCCCTACAGCAGTGTTGACCAGTCCCTCTCTGTCCACTCCAATGCCACCTAAAGAAGGTGATACTTTATCCACTATTAAGTCTAATCTAAAGCTAATTTAGTTTAGTGACAGGCTTAACTCAGTTTGTTGCACTAGAATATTCTCCTGACTCCATCTAACTGTCCAAACTCTTCAGTCTACCCAAATCCTACATTTGTCAGCAATAAATACAATACACTATATTTGATCTAAAGGTTATACCATATGGGAAACTCAAACACTGAAGAAAACAGAAGCCAAGACTAAAGTGTGGATTTTGACATTTAATAATAGACAAAAATGTTCTGTCATTCTTTTCTGTACATCAGTAATTACAAGTTCAGTGAGCTATTATCCTCAAATTTAACTTGCATGTAGTTTCATCAGCTTCTAGTGTAATGCTTGTTCGTTTTAATGCTGCTCTTAACATAAAAAAAAAATCTGCTATGTACTGTAGTCACATTTTAAAAGCCTGAAGAGGTTTCGCCATAAATGATTTTTAAAACCATTCAACAAATGTCATTCACAATACTTTCTCATTATTTACAAAAAAACTGTGCAACTGCTAAATTAACATTACATATTAATAAACTACTTCCTCAGTATATATAATGCCGCTATACAAAGAGACAAAGAAAGAGTAAGAAGGGTAAAACTTGCTTTTACAGTGGCCTTATTTAAACGCCAGTGAATACAAGCAAGTTAAATACATATTACTGCTGCCAGTGTTTGAAAAAGACTACTTGTATTCAGAGAAACGTGAAGTATATGTTTGCTGTACATTCCTGTGAGTTAACTGAGGGAAATAGGGCCAGTGTAAAAGTTACCCGATAAGGTTTGAGGCTTGAGAAGCAGAGTAAGGGAGCACGACAAACTAAACTCTTCCTCTCGGGTGTTTTTGGAGCAGCTCGGTCAGCTGCGCACCGGTCACTTTACACTCAAGAAATTGTACAAAATCTGAAAACCTACAGTACAGTGCACACAGTAATAGATTTGTATCTTTAGGTTTTGTGGACCGTAGCCAACATTAGCCGCTGTGATGGAAAAAAAAAGAAATTGTCCTGAAAAAATTATTCAGATATGCGAGTAGAAAAAAGGTAGGTATAATGATTTAAAAAATAAGGTAATATATCCTCATCAGATTTCAGTTTGATGACATTTTCACAATTACCATCCCTCATTTGCATTTCAGTAACACTTGAGTTTTTTGTAAAATCACAGAAAATTGATGCTACATTACCTTTTTAATTACACTACTTTTACAACATATTAGTGAGGAAGTGAGGAAGAAATAATATCTGATATTACCTTAAAGGGGCTCTATGTACTTGGTCTATAATCTATTGCCAGCAGGTGGAGTAATGCACCCAAAAAGCAGACATACAACCATGGCTAAAAATCGTTAACATAGTGTTTGTTGTAATTTTTTTCCATCACATTGGCTGAAACCATCATAGTATTGTGCGCTCACATTTGTCATAATTTTGTTTTAGTGGATACACAACCACAGACTGCTACAAAGACGTTTAATCAGGCAAAAAAAAATTAAAAAGAATAAATAAACCCCCCTCCTGAGCAGAGAAATACGAAATGTCTTGATTAAAAATTGCAAAAAATACACATTTCTCCTTGATTTACCTAATCGCTTTTGATGCTTTGAGGCTAAACGGACCTGCGCAGCAACTCTGTCTGGGTTCGATCTGGGTCACACACTGTTTATTGTTACGTAAAGTGTTAACGTTGCAAGAGACTGGTCACACAGGACAAATGAATCACTAGAAAGTTAAGTTAGATGAAAAAGTCTTGTAAATTAATCATAGTTTCCTGTAATCTTATTGTCTAATGTGATCAGCCTCTGTTCATTCAGAAGACAACTTCTGTTTTTTAAGATGTTGTAAGGCTCAGCAGTAAATGCTACCTCCACATACTCTCTTTTTACAAGCCCAGTTTAATAATCGTCAACAGGTCAGATGAATGTCCAAGGTTTGACCCATGTGACCTTTCTGCCAACAACCCCCAAGGGAAGACGTGATCGCACACAGCTGGGTTCACAAGGCACCCAGTCTCTTCCAGTTATAGTCATACATTCAGGAATAAAACCAAAATAACACAATCTTCATTTTGAGAAAAGATTTACAATACAAGCCAATCCAAGAGCAACAGCTGTCTTCTCAGATGTTGGCTTTGAAAAGAAAAATGTTGATAGAAAACCAAGACAGTTGTACACAAACTTTTCCGATGCTGTTTTTGGAAATAATCGTGGAATGAAACAGGAAATTAACAATGTGGCATGCTGACCTCAGAGCAGTTTGTGTTCGAGTGAGTGCTCGGATTTAATGGTGGTTATTTCAGCAGGTCGCTCTAGTTCACCTCTGTGCTGCCAACTCTGGGCTACTACTTTCCCACTTCAGTCTCTAACTTTATTGACACCAAACAGAAAACTCAAGTTGTTTTAAAAGGAGAAAAAAAACAAGCTGAAGTTAACCAATATCGTTTTATCAAGCCCCTGTCACGATGCAATTTTTGTAATTGTTTTTTACATGCCACAATGTGCAACTACAATTGAAATATCTCACTGCAATTTGAGATGCTGAGTATGCCATAGGCTAGTGTCAACACAAGTCAACATGAGAGGCGTTAATTTAAGAAAGAAAACAAAAGAGGAAACCAAGATAAGTTTGTCATTTGGAAAAAGAAAATTGAGACTAGAGTTTAAAAGAGGTTGACATAAGGCATGTTATTGTTACCATATGTTTGTGTAAATATAGCCTTTATGAATACTATAGATGTTTAATGGCAATTTCTACAATTGTCTTATATTTCTTACACTGTCAGATTGTCAGTTGTCTCAGGCAATTGTTGATTGTACAATAGTGTTTGTGGTATTTAAACAGCAAACTACTGCTGTAATATAAATACAACAGTATTACAACAGTACTTTGTTTAAAGGATCAGTGTTATTATCAGTGTTTAAAGGATATGGATGTGCATTGTCCTGAAAACACTGGTGAATGAAGCTTATTGTGACCAAACCATGTTTATATGCTTGTCATGTCCTAATTAAATGTTTTCATTTTAAGTTTTGATTGAGACCAAAATCCTACCACCTTACGCTACACAAACTGCTCAGCCGAGGTCCAGATGTGATGTGGACTGAATCAAAGCCAGTGAAAAGCTGCTGAGGAAAAGACATTTTTATCTTGTGAAGAGGCTTTCTGCAATGTTCCAGCTGCCGTCAGCATTTTTTCAACACTTGTGATTGTGGGATCTGAACTCCTCCTGCACACACCTCCTCTTAGGCTAACACAAAACAAGTCAAGAAAGCAGTGCAGGAAAGTGGCAGGTGTTTGTAGAAGGAAAGTATGGGATAAAACACCCACAGGTTTTCCTTAGCACTTTGAAAAGTCCGATCATACTTAAATTTGACTCATTAAAGCAAACTGAAGTAGATGGCGAGCCTCCAATGTCTACAAGGTACAACCTGTCAGGACAAAAGTGAGTTCTACGTAATTGTGAAGGTGAAGAGCTTTGATTTAAATATACATTTATTTAAATATATTTTAGGGTCGTACACTGGAGCCAAAAGCACATCCAGTTCTCTATAATTACAGAATGTCAACTTTGTTCATGCTTTTTGCTCTGACCTTTTCTTGTTGCTAAAAGTGTGGCCTTTAACCAGGCGCCGAGTGGTTCTGCTATGCTGAACACAAGAGAGCCGCCAGCTAAACACTGCTCTTTAGGGCCAAAAGCCGTTTCAAAATGGTTGATTACTGTACTTCTCTCAGGGTTGGAGTTAATAACTTTGCTGGATTTTCAACATTTTCAAGCCTAAGCTGAAGGTTTTTAGTGTCTAACTTACATACTGTAAAAATGACCTGCACTAGCCTATGTTTGGTCTTTTTCATTATTTTCTCAAGTTTGCTTTTAAAAGAAACCCAGTGATTTATGAAAGCAGAGAAAAAAACACAAGAAGAGGCTGCTTTAGATGAACTTTAGGGAAAAGCACAGCGTCTGAGCAACATAACAGTCATCTTGAAAAGCTGTAACAAGAAATGAAAAAACAAAATGGCTGTCAATTTGCAAGTTTCTTTGAATACACATCTGGACTGTATATAAAAACACTGTGTTATGTTTTTAAACTCCCCCTGGTGGCTGGTCCTGGTACTAAAATACAACTGCATATCCTAAAACCTTCTCATAGTTGGTCTTTTTGATGGGAATTGTTAAACTAATCCTGCCTTATTTGGTTTTGTAGATGACAGTTTCTTTGTCTGTGTTTCTATACAGTCTATGTGCAGAAAATGCTAATACAGAGATCTCTCACTCAGCTGACCGCCTTCATGTTCAAAGCCTTGTCCTACTCTGAGTTATCCATTAGCACCGTGCCGTATTGAGCTCTGACACCAATGCCTCGGCGGCTAGGGACACTCAACGATCACCAAAGCCACCCGAGAGAAGGGGTGAGTAGGCTGTGACCGGTGGGACACATGTGTTGTGTTCTGGGCACGAGAGTGGCAATTAGAGGCTATGGATTTGTTAGGCAACAATCAGAACGGCGCTGAACTATCGGGTCGGCTCACGCACATCTAACTAATCACTGGAGTCAATTGCCTGTTCAATAGACGCTGGCAAAGTGACAGCTAAGTTGAGCTATGGTTTTGGCTCCTCTAGGCCATTTAATTGAGCCTATGTTGTCAAAGTTAACAGCATAGTAACCACTTTCTTTGCCAATTGTCTGTCTTGTGCTCTTTTTGGTTATTTTCTCTTGTTAAGTTCTCATGGCATTGTGCATTTCAGTGGTTAGGCCAGTTTGGGTTTCACAAAGATATAGTAGCTCAGCTTCAAACTGCATTATCTAGGTGTGTTAACTTGAACTAGATAATCTAAGGATGATTTCAGTTGAACGTTAGTCTTGTTTAAGCAGTCCTAACACAATAAAGCCATTTTTGCAAGTCTCTTTTGTAGTCACTGGAGGAGTAATTGTCTGGAGAGGATTCAACTGGGGCTGGCTCCAGAGGCAGCGAGTGTGAGATGTTGCAGCGGTCTTGTTTGGCGCGACCAGAGAAGCAGTTGGCTCGGCAGCCAGATGGCCACAGAGACACAGAGAGGGGACAGACAGTGGCACAAGACACAGAGGCCTATTAGAAATGTCACAGCTCTTCAGATGGGCTTTGGCTGCATGGTCAGCCTCCTACAGTGGAGCCTCATTAAAGGAAGACTCAACATGCTGTTAGCTTGCTCCGAGGCCAAGCTGTACAGGACTGCAGTGACACTAACCCTCAGTGCTGAGCTGCCAACACAACAGCAGGCGACAATAGGCGACAGATGAAAGAAGTAATCAGTGTGAAGTAATGTGTGTGCAGCTTAACATGATCAGTTATACCTGGCTTCAAAATAAAACAATAAAAATAATAATAATAATTTAAGTAAAATATAGTTGCAGTCTTTTTAAAAACTATCAGACGAGGATTTTTCTAGCAGCAAGCCGTGGCCACCGCGACTCCACGAGGCGGTATCGGACAAATGTAAAATGTCTTGAGTTTTAGGAGGATGGGTGTCTCCCTCCGGCCCCCTGCTGCCTCTCCTTGTGTCCAGTTTAAAGGGAGCACAGTTTTCCCTCAAAGACAAAAGGGAAGCCTGACACCTCAGCCCCATGTTTAGTCCCAAAAGGTTCAGTCCTCCGTCCCAGCATGCACTGCTGCTTTGCTCTGGCGGGAAGGGGCCGAAGTAGGGGGCTGATGGAGTCAGGTGGTGGGGGTGTTTCCATGGCGATGGGGGCATGGTCAGATACAGGTTGCAGGCTGAGCAGTGGGCTGCTGCTTTCGGTTCCTCAGGCCTCCTGACTTGTCCTTGTAGCCCACACACATCTGCTGAGAGACATCCACCAGTGCGCTCGCCACCGCCAGACCTGCACACACAAGGTTGGATCTGATTCTACACTTCTTTTAATAACACTACAAAGATTAGGGTGAATAAACTTTACAGTCTGTCCATTTGTCTGACTGAAACTCTACTTCAGCCAGCCTTTGATGCTATGACCACCTTAAGGTAAAATGTTCGCAGCAGGCCCCAACTAGTTTTGTTCAATAATGTTTTTCCACTGAAAGGTGGTAACCAGACAATCAATGTAATTCATCTATGAACAAAACTATGACCTGGGAGACTATAAACTAATTAATGAGACATGATGAATTTAGACAAATTGTGTTTTGCTTTTTTCTGTCTCTCCAGTGTTGTGTGGCCACAAACCACAGCCACAAAACACAAGGTAAAATGTTGCACAGATTTTGGCTTTGGACAGATACATTTTGTGTCTATTAATTACAGCCAGTCTAATCAATTAATTATAGTACTTTAGCACAACATGTTTTCCTGCAGGGCTGCCCTCATGACAGGTGTCTCTTCTTAATTATTTTATGCAGTAAATGAACCGCTTAAACCTGGATATACCGAAATCGTTTAACTTTGCTCTTAATTTTCACATTAGTATACATACATATAGCACATTTTTCTGGGTTGCTGTTAAAAGAATATGTTACACATTTCTATTGTATTTCTATTCTACACTGACACTTTTTCTTGTTTATATATTCAAATCTATATGAGAACCAATAATGGCAGTGAGTGAGAAAACTGAATTTTTAAATAACTGTAGTGTTTTCAGTCATTGGTAATGGAAGGATTTTTACAACCAATATTTGCAGTTTACTTTACATTTCTCATTTAGAACTGCAGTAAGATAAAAGGGCAGAATGGCAATATATAGAGAAAATGCAGTGAGTAAAGTTGCCATATAGCGGTATCGGAGGAGGTCAATTGAGTACAAGTGGCGTTGATACTACAAAGTAACGAGTATTGTTATGTATGTGTTTGTCTTTATTTTAAAACCCTGTTCAGGCAACTGGATGATCCTTTGTACACACAACACAGAACTGACCTGCATTTGTTACAAAAGACAGTAATAAACTCCATTTCTTTCAGCGGCAGGTGTAGCTAAAAAAACAAAAACTGCTCAAATTAAACTAAAATCTGCAAATCTTTTGAAAAGAAGGACATTTATTTTCCTTAAAGCTGCTGTGGAAGTGGGCCACATCCGTTGCTCGACAGACGGAGGTGCTGAGATCATAGACACGCCGAGAAGGCAATCATTAACTCCTGCCACACTTCATTAACATTTATTAATACTCGGTGAAGCATGAAATTCCAATAAACTCTATTTATCAGCAATAATGGATGCATTTACCCCAATCAAGCACACATAGCCTACAGCAAATGCAAACCCCAGGGGAAACTGTTGGCTATATATTTCCAGCAGGCTTCAATGTAGCAGCTGTGCCTGTCTTCAGCTGAATATAACTAGTCTGTATAAACACATCAACAGGTTTGGAGTCTGTTGTGACAATGTATCTGATGAAAGCTGAATAAAAGGCATTAGAGCAAGTGATGAGACCATCCCTACACTTAATGTGAATTTAACAGAAGAAGCCCAAGGGATAGTGCCATAAAAACCAAGACAGTTTAGTTTTGACAAAAGGACTATGAAGTAGTAATTGATAAGGCCCGAGGCGCCCTCATGGTCTGGGACTGTGACTGAGGGGGGCTAAGAGTCTATAAAACACAAGACAAAGACTGTGAATATGGATTTTCTTTTCTTTGAGAAGAATCAGAGACTTTGAGACAAGAAAGGTGCTCAGTCATGACTGCTTTGGAAAGAAACATAGGGCTGTAGATGACGAGAGATGAATGGGAGAATAAAAACAGCAAGTGACAGAGCAGAGCATGAAAGAAGTAATGGTTTGAATTCTCAATGCCAACACTGTCAGGAAGAGGAAACAAAAATGTATAACCATACAGAGTGAAAAAATGACTCTTCAACGAGGAAAGGGAGGAACAAAGGGAAATGAAGACAGTTACTATTAAAAGGGCTGGGAGAGTAAATTTACAGACTACAATGACTTTTCAGAGGGAACACAACAAGATCAGACTTATATATGTATAACTTCTGAATCAGGACTGCATTTCCCATAATGCCTCAAAGCTTTTTTCCTCTCCACTATCACTAATTGCAGTTTAAGGGACATTTTTAAAATTTGGTTAAAGACTTGAAATGGCTTGTTATTTTCATAAAAACAAATACATAAGAATAGACAGCAATCAAAAAGCACTCAACAGTAACACTACAGCAGCAATAATATTTTAATCGTACTGCTGCAGTTCTGGGTTACATAGATAGACAATATTTATCATTTCTAGAAACCGGACGATTTCTCTTGCGATTGTGTTGCTATGGCAGTTTAGAGTGAGATAACTTGGAGTAATAACTATTTATGTAAGCCACACTGACAGATTAAGAATACAAAGAGTATGTGAGTCTTACCCGACTGTCCTGGCGGAGGGATGCCCCCAGTTCCTCTGGGTAACCTTACAAAGATGGAGAGTACAGCGGCTTTGTTGCCAAAGCAAGGCTCCAGGGCAATGGGCTTTGGGACAGACTAAAGGAAAAGTAAAAAAAGAAACAAAAAAAAGGTATTACATATCACAAGTCTGCTAAATCCTGGTGAACACATTACATTTTCAAAGCATGGATAAACAGGGCTTTGCTACTACTGTTTTTTGTTTGTGTCAGCAACATGCACACAGCACAAATGAAAAAGCTTTCCATTCCCCCGGTGAGATACACATACTGATCTGCAGCCACAAATTGGATCCCCCTGCCAAAAACCCCATTGCACCCAATTTCATGACAATGCCGGCGGTGTAGAGTGCGGCTCACAACTGGATATCTAGTGCCTGACACCTGACTCTCTAATACCAGTGTCTCGTGGTTATCAGCACTCATCCATATGTGGACATGTGCTCTCCGTAAACAGTGGACGGATCTGCTGCTGCTAGCCTCCTGCAATATTCATGGGTTTACCTCGAGGACGGATATGGATATGGACACTACCACCGCCTTGCAGCATACTAATAACGTCATATCTTTCACTCTCCATCTTTCAGATTCCAAGAAAGTGGCCCATGGCATGGTCTCACACACTCCTGATGCCTCTTCCCAAAGTAAACACATGAGATCTGTTTATATCTGGCATTCAGTGGCCAGCGTTAAAGCTAAGGTTGAACTCCTGGGTCCTAAATGTGCCATCAGACCTTATCACTCCGGACTCATTCAAGGCATGGGACACTTGAATCCAAAACAGAACAACCCAGCACTGAGAGGTTTTTAGAAAAGGTGTGCTAGGTTTCATTTATGTTTCGAGAAAACCTTTCACCTCTTATCCAAGAAGCTTCCCTTGTTGTACCCTTTTTGAAAGCTTAAAAGTATTATTACTATTGTCCTATTGCTGAGAAGTTAGTAAGAACTTTTGTGATAATGTAATACACTTCTACCAACCCTGGCCCCACTGAAGGGACACCAAACTTTTTTATAGTTATTTTGACTTGGTAAATGCGCTGTAAAACTGTTGCCTTGGGGATGTTACAAACTGTCATTTTCTCTGACCGATACCAAAAATCATTTCACGTTGTCCTGAACAAACCGTTGCAGCCCCACATTTAAATAATCCCAACACCAGTTCAAAGTTCAGTAGATTTAAGTTTCAAAAAAGTATAAAATGAGGGTCTTTTACAGTGGCCAGTAATTCCTGTATGAAGTGCTACCCTTGATATAATGTCTAGAAATCCCCACTAAAATGAGTGAGATTAAAAGTTCATTCATTCATTCATTTTCTACCGCTTTGTCCCGTTAGGGGTCGCTGGTGACTGGAGCCTATCCCAGCAGCTTTGGGCCTGAGGCGGGGTACACCCTGGACAGTGGCCAGTTAGTCGCAGGGCTCACATTTAGAGACAGACAGTGACAAACAACCATTCACTCTCACATTCATTCACTACGGACACTTTAGATTTGCCAATTGACCTATACATGCATGTCTTTGGACGGTGGGAGGAAGCCGGAGTACCCGGAGAGAACCCACGGTAACACGTGGAGGACATGCAGACTCCTCACAGAAAGACTGGAGTCGGCCGAGAATGTTTGAGTCGGCCGGGTTTTGAACTCACAACCTTCTTGCTGTGAGGCAGGAGTGCTAACCACTCTGCCACGTGCACCCAGATTAAAAGTTTTGACACTGAAATCATGACCTCTCCCTAATGTTAATGCCAGGTGTGAACTGCACAACTAGAGCTCAGGCCAGTGTGGAGAGGATGGTCTTAGTGCAAGGTCTAAAGGGTCTCTGATTCCTGCACTGGACCAGAAAGTGGGCTATGGCATGGTTTCAAACACTGCTGACTTGCTCCCAATGGGCAAAACCTCTAACTACACACAGCAGCCCAGTCCCGCTCGTCCTCACTCCGCTGGTCTTTATCCCCCGGAGAGTTCAGCTTAAGGCCCCCAGAGTCTAACACTAGAAATAACTGCCTCAAACCCACACTCCCTGTATACACACACATATTCATCATGTCCTGTCCCTCATAGACTCACAGTAAGTGTACACATGAGGAGGAGGGGGTCGTAATGATATTCAGACTTTGACCCATTTTACACATTTATTCTCTGCTCCATCTCTCCGAGGCTTACCTTTCATACAGCAGGATACAACGCTGTCAGAGAGGCAGCAGGGGAAGTGGCACAAAGACCTGGCTGCCTGCGGGGGTGTGTGTCAAACGTGTGTGTTTTCAGCTGATTTCTGTATGGGGAAGTCTCTATTTGTTTACATCCTCACAAATGTGTGTTTTACTGTTCAAAAGCAGGTTTTTACACGTGTACCTGGGACACGCACAACCAAACTGACAGGAAACCATGCTGCAGTTTGTACACTCCATTGTATAGGCTCCTTCCAGATGTAACTTAACACGTCTAAACCTCAACACGTTTTCTAAAAATGTCCCGTCTTTTTGGGTCAAAGATATCTCTCTTAACATGTTTCACACTTGTCCTTATTGCTCCATCGGGAGATCTGGTCAGGGTTTAATCCATCATCAGTATTTGGAGCAGGGTCAGCCATTAGACATCAGCCTTTAGCCACTAAAGGATCTATGTCTGAGTCAAGGGCATGTGTTGTCAAGAAAAACATGGCAGATCTTTTAACTACTGCTCACTTTTTCACAGCAGAAAGGAGGAAGTATCACAATGTCTATCATTACTGACAGTCTATGTTTAAGTACATTGATATTTACATTCCTGCATCTCTTATTAAATGTGTATGAAACAGTGTTAGTTATTAGTTAGTTGTAAGTTATTAGTAAATTGAATATATACCTAATTGTTTGGATCCTAATCTACGACAGTTTGAAAATGATTACATGCAACTCCAAATGTACCTTCAAAAGATATTTGATTAGGAAATACAGCCACATATTTGGTACATCATTGGTTAAAAAGAGACGTAATTAATATTCATATTTTTATGTTCTGTTAACTATTTGAAATTAGTTATATAGGCTGTGACTGTCAAATCTACTGCCAAAAATGTGTTTCTCAAGTGGTACTTATTTTTGAGGAACAATCCTCAATGGCAGGTGTTGGTAACAACAACTTGTAAACACTCAAGACCAAGCCCAAAAAGACAAATTTTATCAACTATAGCAGACTGGGTTTAATAGAGGGGTCTGCTAGTGGACAGTAGAGAAGAAGTCTTAACAGATTTATGTTTATGTATTAATCATAAATGAGAATGAGTCAGTGTGTGCCTTTGAGCTTGCTCACAAACAGTTATATCCCCGAAGACGTGATGGGGGATAGTTCAGACGCAGACAAATGGGCTCATGGCAGGACATCTGCTGCAAACACTGTAGTCTTCACATAGTGTTTGGAGAGCTCCTGAAACAACACTTACTCAGAGATGATACATCTGTACAAACAAGGCAGAGGTCAGAGCTGTGTTTCATACTCATACAATCTCCTTCTTGTTTCATGATGAGGTGGAATTAAGATCCCCAAAGATTCCCAAAAGGCTCTATAGTCAAGAGCTTATATAAACACAACCTTAGTCCATCAAGTCTTTTAGACTGACAAAACATCAGTGTTAATTGCTTTTTCTTGTCTCGTCTGTCTTACTATATTGTCTACTGAAGATATTACCTGATGTATTGAAATTAAAGTGACAATTTAATAGCATTTAATTATACAGCGGAAATAATTATTACCATAACAAACAAGTCAGTTGCTGAGAAGATTGGCAGCTTTTAGCAGGCGGCTATTACAAAGCGACGGAGAAGGGACTGACTGCCACTTTGTGAAAAAAATAAGAGAAACATTGGAGTAGAACGGTGTGAGCAGCAAACAGAACAGCACCGATTTCATGTGTGTGTGTGTGTTTAAGGGCTTATTTAATGTGACAGGACTCTATACTCCTATTTGTCTAACGCCTGGTTCAAATTCAGCTGCGGTACAGCTCTGAATAGATTTAAAATACAAAATGGGGAAATTGGTTTGGTTTATATGATCCGAATGTGCAAAACATTCATCTATCCATCTTCTTTCACTTATCTGGGGCCGGGTCGGGGGGGCAGCAGTCCAAGCAGAGACGCCCAGACTTCTCCCTCCCCAGACTCTTCCTCCAGCTCATCCGGGAGAACACCAGGCCAGCTGAGAGACATAGTCCCTACAGTGTGTCCTAGGACTTCCCGGGGCCTCCCCGCGTGCAGAACATTTTCAAGTAAATTGCATTATTAAAAAAGTAAAGCCCAACACTTTCAATTGCTTTAAACAGCCATTTAGATGTTGTAATACGCCTTATTTTTTACAAATATTGAGTGTTTTTAAAGTTTTTTAATCCAGTCCCTAATATGATCCACTGTAAGAAACAACAGCTAAAAGTAAACTTGAAATAACTGGTGTAAAAGCTCATGGGGCCTTGTCAAAGAAGTTTTCAACCTCAGCAACTGCTTGTTTTTAAACTAATTAAATACAAAACAAGAGGAAAGTACTGTCATTTTGTTTTTCATTTGATTTCACTAAAAGCCAATATTGTTCCTGGAGGCATTAAACATTAATATCACTTACTGCTTTGTGTGATAAATGAGTGAGGTCTTGAAACTAGACATGACGAGCTATCGGGAAGCACGGTAAGGATCATTTCTTTCCATTTTCAAAGCCACGTGCCTGAACATCAATAAATGCATGTGACGACTGCCCTGAGATGTGTGTTCAAACCTTGACAACTGTTCCAACACAGCATTAGTTTGTGCAATATCACACTTGGATAACTTTGCTCCTCTGTCTCTCAGTTGAAGGCAAGATGAGACTATTATTTTGTCCTTGCCAGAGAGAGTCAGTCCAGTTAGAGTCTGCTGCAGTCCGCTGGTCTGTTGGCGCCGGCAGCAAAACATATTCCTCTTCTCGTGTTAACAGTGGGAAACTAAGCACTTCCAATGATAACCAACACATATTTACAGTCTATAGAATCAAATATATAGTATAAAATAAGACATGCAGCTTTGAATTTCACTGCTCGAGGCGAACTGCAAGATTTGTCCGTCAACTCTAATTTTCCCTGAAGCAGCTGGGAGTTGCTCCGAGCGTCTTCATAGTTTCTGAGCTCATTTCTAACAGCAGCATTTTATATTTTGAGCAGAGGGATAGCTTCCCGAATATAGAGCAAGAGAAGTCTGGTGGTTGTGGTGCAATGGTGAGGTTGTTTGGATATTAATGGGTCTTGCTCGAGTGTTCATCGCTGCAGTGAGTATACCCTGTACAAGATTCAGACAATGTGCCAATAACAACATGATTTATCTGCTTCAGACATGTTGTTTTGCTGTGCAGCACTAAGGCGGAACCAGAGCACTTGCACCAAAACTCTTTGAAAAATTCAATTAGAGTCTCTTTCAAACTGTCTCTTTGCCCGAGATGCTCCTCTGAGGTGGTCTGTTTGGCAGTGGTCTCCTTCAGAGGCTGTACTAATAACATTTCCCCACAGATGCCTTTGTTTTAAAGCCGAGTCCCAGGTTGGCCCGAGTGGGGCCACTGGAGACTTATCTGGACTGCCCAGGCTCAGTGGTCAAAGGTTTTGTTCAATTACCTCCAGTAATTAGCGCAGCCCGCCCACACTGTTGCGGTGCTTTCATCGCTGCGTTCATGAGCAGGAGCAGGCGCTGGAGTAGGGCCCACAGCGCAGACAGAGCCCTGTTGCTATGACTCATGGGGTCCAGGTTTTATTCAGTCATCTTTTGTTTCCAGGGAAGTGTTTGTCAGCTTGCAACAATAAGCCCTACAGCGTCTCAACTAAGTTTAGTCCAAACGTTAAAGTAAAAACAGCTTTAAAATTACTTGTTCATAAAAAAAATTATAAAAAGTTTGTTTTTCTCAGTCTAACATCCAACATAGTGTCTTGTCTTTGTGACCTGGACTCTAAAAATAAAGTCCACCTACAGCACTGCTGCTTGCTCATTTGCAAATGAATAGAAGCTTCATTTGTAAAACAAAAGCCTAGAAGCTTATGGCAGTCACTCATTACTTTCCATTGGAAGCAGTTAATTGGTTTACTGATCTTTTACTGCTTTTCTTAGTGTAACGCTAATAGCTAATGTCATTTGGCCTCACTGTAAAACATGAACAAGAAAGAGTTTTTTTTATTTAAGATACTGGCTAAATACAATTAAGCCATTAGGTAAACGTAAATACCTGATGGAAATTTGTGTTGTTGTTTATTCATATTTAAGTGCATTTAATAATGCACCTAAAGTATATAAGTATACACAAAAATTCAACATTAAAGTGCACGATGAAACACACACTTCTCCTAAAGCTCACTTTAATTATAAAATTCCCAAGAGGTTTGACCTTTGGCTTTTTGTAATCTTGAAATTTAAGCTAATCGTTGTCACATAATTGGTATAAATCAACTGAGTTCCTATAAATTAAGAGATTAAACTGGTGTAGATGGGGATAAACAGAGTCTTTGTGAGATAAAATGTTGCTATCACATGTCTCGTCTACAAATAAAAGCAGAGGGTGAGGCGACACAAAAGTAATCATCTGCCGTGATTTCGTTGCCACAAGCTCCATTTGGCAGGAGCCTGCTGCATATATCTCATTGCAAGTTTGGACTTCCCACCGAGGCCATAAACAACTTTAATGATGTTGGGCTCAGTGTGCGACGCCTGGCCCCCCACACAGCGTGATCCCGGGTTGTAATGCACTACTGTAGTGTCCTGATAAAACGCCATAGAAACAAGGGGACGGGCCAACTGCGAGTCCCTCAATCTGAGAAGATAGGAAGCGCACGCTCGCGTTCTTAGCAGGTCAGCGTACACAGAAAGCCGAGAAGAAGATCTAAATTGGATCTCTGCTGCTGCCCTGAGAAAAGAAGAGCAAGGTAGAGCCGCAACTGTGGAGGTGGTGAGGAGGGGGACAGAGCGGGGGGGCTGATTTCCAAAGCAAACTACAGCTTTTTACCAAGAGACACACAATGGGAGCGAGTCACACTCGACATGACCAAACAGCCATAAGTGCACACAGCAGAAACACACAGCCAGCTCTGTCTATCTATCTTTGGGAGGACATGGTATGAAATACTAGACCCAAGGCACAGCCAGCACCCTGCTTCAGAGGCTTTTATAGCCAAGGGCAGGTTTTATTCAGCCCGCTGCTTGTGTTTTACAGTATAAGAAAACTTTACACCCGAGTGGTTTATTCCTGGCTTCCTTGACATTTAAAAAATACAATAAAGTGTGATTAAAAATGGCTTCAATTGACAAGTCCTATTACTAGCCTTGATGAATGAAGCCTTGATTAACCTAAATAAAATTCCAACGCCTTTGCATCTTCAGTTAACGCTTGTCCCATTTGCCTGTTCAGTCCAATATGAAAACTCAAAGGGTTTTAAAGTCCTTGGGCACCATCAAAACTCCACAAAAAACCTAATCAATGAAACTAAATTACTCGACTGAAAACCAAGAAGAGGTATAGAAAGTCAATGTGTGCAGAATATAAATGTATGCGGCTTAACTACACAAAGCAAATGAGAATTTAAAGACTTTATCTGATAAAGATTATCCCTAATAATCTGAGTTTGTTGGTTAAGAATTAACGGTTGTCTTCACTAAGTGGCGAGTGCTGGAACACAGAGAGAGACACAGAGATAAGGCCAGGCAGCCGATAATGTCAGTAAAGGTCTTGTAGATTCGATGAGCCCACTACGTAAAAGACAAAAAGATAAACAAGCAAAGGCTTTTAAGCACTGTGAAGGAAAGAAATACCCTATGTTCTAATTTAGAAGTCAGGGATTTTCCAAACAAATCACAATGATGTTGACATTTGTACTACAACAGTATATTTGTGTTAGCTCATGACACCAAGTCAATTTACAAAAGCTGCTTATGGACTGGTCTTAAGGACTACAACACATTCATTCAGAAGACATCCATTAAACCAAATAAACAACTGATTTTAATAAATATAAAACAAAGATCCTGGAAACAGACTGACCCCTGTGTTTTACTGTGCACCACATACAGTACGTGTCCCAAGATACTACATTCAACTAAATGACTAACTTATGGTGATAAAATTAAAAGACAGAAAGAAGGTAATAGAAACTTAAGAGAAAAAATAGGAGAATCTAAAAATAAAATCCAGAGAGAAAAGTGGTGGAGCAGATCAATTGGAGCTGAGGACAGAGGATGGGAGCGTTTGGGTTCATATGAGGATGTGATTATCTGCTGATGCTCCTGCGGGGCCTGTAACCTTGTGCTCAGGAGCCGAGGCCCTCGAGATGCATGGCCATGTCACAATGAAGGGCCCCAAGCCACGAGGCTCGCACGGCACCATAACTCTGCACCCTATCTGCATTCAGGCTCCATTCATCAGAAAGTGCACAGTCACAGGTACAGTACCTGCTGCTCCGAGCCCAGTACGGTTCCATCAGCAGCAGCTCGAACAGAAAAGGCACACTGGCCAAACAAACTCTTCCTTGATGCCTAAACTAAAGCAATTTTAGCGTTTAATGTAACTATACTGTATCAGGACTCATGTTCAGCCTCAACCTCCTTTAGAATAAAAAGACCATATGACATAAAATGGACAAATCACAATAAAATAAGAGACAAAATTTTAGTTGGTTACTTTCAACAGCTGATGCAGAATTGTGCTGGCCGTGACTGAAGCCCACAGACGGTGTGGGAAACAACCAAGAACTCAGTGGGAAACTATCGGGACAGAGCCGAATGCTGCAATGGATCAGTGACAGAAGAACAGCACACGTCCAGATCTGGGTGAGTCCTATTTATCCAATGCATCCCAGCTTCAGATCCCAGTTTATGACGTTCATGTGAGACTTTTCTAGCTGCAACAACATTGAGACAGCATTGAAATGAAATGTATTTTCTGGGATAAGTCCACACTTAAACCTGTGCATTATCAAAAAAAAACTTGCATTTATGTATTCACATTGTGGTAGAGGCTCAAAGTTTAATAACTGATATCCTTCAACTCACTGCAAAGGCTTTCTCAACAATAAACACTAAAACATGCTTTTGGGTAATACATCTGTATTCACTGCACAAACACAATCGCTAATGTTGTTTGTGCATTGACAACCTATACTTTCTCATTTTTTACCACTTTGTTCTAAGTTTTCAGAAGTTCAAATCCTAAAGCAAAGAGAAGCCCAAAGGCGGCTGTACACTAAAACCAAATGAAGTTTGCTGCGTCTTGAACTCAAGTTCAGGGGAAATCAAATCTTGCTCAGAATTTGGCTGGAGGACAACAACTTGATACAGGTCTTAGCCGACTGCAATAATATCTATATCTGCTTTGCTTGTGTTTTATTTGGATTACTGTAATATTCTGCCCAGTATACTGAAAAGTTTAAGTTAGATGTGAGTCACTGCAGCTGCCTTTAAAATGTCAGGCCTTTTTTCAGAGCAACTTTGAAACAAGTCATGTCAGGACATCCTTCTTTTTAACCAAGTATAGTCATTTTATTTATTTAAGAAGAGTTTTCCACTAAGAAAGCGGCACAGACTTCTAGAATAAATATTTATGTTCTGTTATGACATGGATTATCTGGTACCTGCTGATGGCTGGAATATGCAAGTGTTAGCCAACAAGTGAAGAGAAATTGGTGGTGGACAAACAACAGGGTCAGGGCAAATCACTGACAAAATATGCTGGGTTAATGGTCAAAGCTTCAGTGGACCATGGCTTTCTGAAGGAAAAATCTTATGCCTGATCAGTGTAAATAATAAGTGCTACACAGCCCTAAATGATCTCAAATCCTCGACCAAACCCAATGAGCAAACTCCCTAACAGGATCAATAAAATCATTATCAATTCTCCTCGCTCGTGTCAAACAGTAAAAGAGCATCAGCCCTGAGAGCTCGTGTAAACAGCTCTGTCTCGTTAACTGATTTCCGATCTGCATATTGCACTCCTCTATGAACTTTCCTCTAAGTGCCGTCCGTTTCTATCGCCAGCTGCCTTCAGTTCCTCCGTCAGTCTTTGTCAAACAGATGGTTCAATGCAAAACAAGACTGTGTTTGGGAGATGAATCATGTCTTTAATACAGTTCCTTAATCTTCCTTATCTTCATTCCACCATTTACAAATCACTTGAGAGTGGGTAGTTTGTGCTTTGTTGAAATGAAAAGCAACCAACTCATTGAAGGAAAGTGTATGTGTTTTGAAGTGTAGTCCTATAATCTATAGAGCTACACTTATCTGCATGTGTTTAACTCCTGGGTTAACTGCATTCAATCCCATTAGGATTGCCCGCATGCAAAAACTCATATAAAGTGTTCATTACCAATAGCCTTTTATTATCTCTAATGTTGAGACTGCCAGTCTATTAAAAAAAAAAGTCTGTTTAAAGCTTCATGACATTTCTACAATCCCTTGAGATGTATCTCTATATATCTCTTTGTGATTTAGATTTAATGATTATTTCTGAACAAGCTTTTCTCTTAAAAAACATAAATAACTAGTCTAAATTAGTCCAATTAACTAGTCTAAAATAAAAAGAAAATAAATGTTTTGGGGAATATCTGGCTGTATGTTTATTTATGGACAGCCCTCTTACCTACTAATAGTCACAGGTCTGGCACCAAGTTTGTGTAATTTTCCCCAAAAACAATAATAATAATGGATTTGATTTATATAGCACCTTTTTTCCCCAAGGGACCAAGTTTGTGTAATTTCTTCCCAAATACAATAATAATAATTTGATTTATATAGTATTCACACACTAGGGGTAAACTACTTTTTGTAGCTGCCCAGGGGTAGACTGACGGAGACGTGGCAGCCTGAGCCTAAACCTAACCTACTAACCAACAATACTGCATGCATTAAACATAAATTTAAATGTAAGACAGAAACTATAAAGGTCTTGTTGATTGGCCTAAGCCCTTAAAAGATCAGAAAATGCACAGCTCATTAGATGTACTGGCTCTGCACTTACAGTAACTGCTTTTACAAAAAGCCCAATTTAGCCTGTTTGGATTGTTGAAAATTAATAGAATCACCTTAAAGACTGAAGTGACTGCAGCGTGACTATAATCACAAGCTGCAGAGCAAGCTCCCACTCAAGGGAGGCTGAGGACTGCTCGCTCGGATGATGGATGGAACTTGTATTGCGGCCCTGTCAGCGCAGACAAAAGCTACATCTTTGGAGCTGCACGTTGTTTCTGACAGTTGTGATAAAACGCCATGCTCACCTTGACGTTTCCTCCTATCAGGTCAGGTGGCTCTTCGTCTGTCTCCAAGGCGACGTTGATGGTGGCGAAAGGCCGACTGGCCATCTGCTGCATCTCCCTCAGCAGTTGCTAAGGAGAAAGAGAAGGAATGTGAAGGTCAGTGATGAATAAACAGTCATTGAAGTGGAAACCATTAACAGTGTATTCATTTCAGAGTGTTCATCTCTAGTTAGAACATATTGTTGCAGGAATCGTGTTTAGATATTTGTGGTAATGCTGCACCTGCACATTGCCCTAATGGCTCCTTGTATACATTTGTCATGGTTGTTGTGATAGTGATGGAAAATATAAGGCACTTCATCAAAGCTTGTAAGGGCAATGGCAACCATCATTCATGTTGGATTTTATTCAGCTCTTTCAGTATTTTTTATATTTTTTACGCCACTCATTGATTTGAATTCATTCTATGGCTACCACACTTTAAGATAACATTAACTACATATTGGCAAAGATTCTGCTTTGCTTTGAAGAAGAGCCATTTTAATGCAATTCCTTCCATTCTACATCAACGTAAAAAGGCATTGTACACATTGTATGCTTTATTGTAATAAAAATGCTTTTAGGAAACTAAAATACATTTTGAAGTTTTCCTGCTTCTCTGCAACACATTTCTTATCTTTTGTGTGGATACATCTGTCTGGTTTTCCAAACTGGGCCCAGGCCAACCTCTTTCTGCTGCAGCTAATACACTGAAAGCAGCAACACTACTTCATTCAAAAACACCCCATGAATTCAAAATACATTTATAAAGTTTGTGGGAAAAACAAGGCAACATTGCGTAAGATGGCAAGGATTAAAATATTCAGATCAAGCCTTGAAAACACTTATGTGGAAAAAACTGTTGTTTGTTTTGTACAAGGCTTGAATTCATTTGCAGCCTCACAGTTCCACACTTTTAGCTTTGTTTTAGTTTTTGCTTTAGATGGAAATACAGTCCTTGACTCCAAACTCCCAAGGGTAAATGTTAAACATCCTACAGACGGGTGTGATGAGATTCTTACACATTTCTGTCTTGTGAACCAGTTCTAAACCATATTTTGCTGTAGTTAAATTGCAATGATTAAATAAAGTAGTCTAATTGTATTTGGGAGAATGTACTCTGTAGTGCTGCAGGGCACAGGCACAGTCTCATTTCAGTCTGATTTATCACAAGGACCTTGGCCAGACGAAGAGGAGGAGTAAGCTGGTTATGGGGACTCAGGAGTGTAGCAGGAAGAGTGTCCGGAGAAAAGGGCACATAAACAAGAAAATGAGAAAATGTAACAAGGAGGCACAATGACAAATAAGAAGGCAATAAAGCAAATAAACGCATTGCTCTGTATACCCTTCTGAAATGTCAGTATTGTGTGACAGTCAAATTGTAAATAAGTGCCTCAGACAACCTCTATCAAGTTAGTCAAGCATACGTTGATTTAAAAGGAAAGTTAATCAATGACAGTTATTGACAGTAAGCACTCTGAATCTCACATTTGACCAGCTTTAGCTTACTAGCTGCAAGGAAAGGCTAAAGTGACACCTCTCCATAAGAAAGCCCCATAGGACAAATAAACAAATGCTGTCTTGAAAAATTGAGGGGAATACATGTCATTATTCTTCCTGGCTTTCACAACACACTAATATAAATGAGTTGTGATAAAACTCTGGCATCGGAATTTCATAATGGTCCAGGAAAAGAAAATGTACTTCAGAACTTCAGGAAACAGCCCAGAGGCGGTCAGATTAATATATTGGAATATATTGGGTGTGTATTTGTTGGTGGTATCTAGGGCAGCTTGTAATTCTGCACTTCACACAGTTCCTTTCAGATGAAGGGTTTAATGGGTTTTATGAAGCTTTAAACAGCACAGGAAAATGCAAACAAATATGTTTTATATTAATTAATTATTCACTACAGAAATATGTTTTTGATCAACTGTATACTACAGCCTTTTACACAATGCAATTGATCAATATCTCTTTGTCAAAATAACATAAGGATGAAGCATCAGTGCCTTCATCTTTCCAACCTAAACCAGTTTCACACAAACATCTTAGAGCAACTGTAAAGTTCAGGGCTCTGTGAACTCACCACAGATGGTTCATAATGATCCTGAATGAGTCACTCACCAATTTTCCTTTTTTATTCACTCCAGTAAACACACAACCATTCAGACTCTGAGCTCATCGGAGCTGAAGTCCAATCCACATTCCTCTCATATTTATTTCAAAAGTTAATTTGCAGTTGTGTAATTTGTATGCCATAAAAGTGGACTGCTTATTAAAGCTGATAAAGCAGGAGGAGAAAATGACTAATTAAGGAGCAAATACAAAGCAACGAAAGAATTTAATCAAAATCTTGAATGATCTACAACACACACTAGTCTTTAACAAAGCTAAACTCAACAACTCCAAACAGCATCACTCAAAGATTTAAACACTAAAATATATCAGAGTTAACAGCCATAAACTCAAGGCATGGAAAAGAGTTGCTTCATTAGGAGAAGTATTCACTGTGCTCTGGTTAAAATGTTTCTTCATGTTTGTAACGCGACATGCAAACTGCGGTAAACAAGCAGCAACAAATGAAAATGAGTGTCTCATTTTTGCGAGTCCTGTTTTGTTGTGATTAGACTTCACGCTGTGTGAGGCATCACAGAGCAAAGACGCCGTGTGTAGCACTTTGAACAAGATGAGAGCTAGCTTTGTACGACACAACACACAGAGCACTACGGCAACTCTTTTCATGGAGGCTACAATCACCACCATCATCATCTGAAGGGCTTTAGCCAAACCAGCCTCACAACCTGCCGGTTGTGGAATACATTATATATACTTTGAAACTGGACTGTAAGCATTTAAACTAACGCCTGTTTACAGGTTAATAATTTAAATGGCTGAACATGTTATTTCTTTATAACTATTAAATTGTGTCTTTAAGCCCCTCCCTCCAGGCCAAGTCTCCCCCGGTCGGTCTAAAGGCAGAAAATGAGTCCAACGATGAAAAAATAAAAGTGACCCTTATTTGCGAAAATAAGGGTCCATTTAGCATTTGTCTGCAACTAATATTCACTCTCCAATGACATGCAAAGATGTTTTTCAGACTGTAGGAGAGGCTACTCAGACAAAACATTAAATTAAGTTCCAATTTTGAAGGGAGGTTTGAATTTTTTTTTTTTTTTATGTTTTCACTGAAGGTGAACCTTATTCAGCTAAAAAATAAGAAGTTCAAATTCTAAACCAAGTCTGTAATGAATATGGAAGCCATATTGCCCTCATTGGCTGTGGGATGCACATAGAGCAATAAATAATCACATTCCCTATTGGTCTCTGACTGCTTTTGTTTATACATTTTCACAAATAAAAGAGTTTGGTTCAAACAGCTGTCTATCACCTAATATCTACTAGCTTGTCACAAAGAGAAAAAAAGGAAAAGAGGTGTAGGCTCATTATCATTAAGACCGAGGCTAGATCCATCTTTATACACTGTACATTCTTAAGTCTAAACAGCAATATGAGTCAGTTCAATGTCTTTTTGATCAAGTTTATGTGCTGTTTTTTGGGGATGTAACTCTGTTTTTAGGTAAAACCATGTCAAGTGGTAAGAGTCAAGGGCTTCCTGGCAGAATTAATTTCATCATGGTGCTATGGCCCAGTGGCAGCAGCCGCAGCGTCTCAGTCGGGATGTGCGTGGCAATCTGCATGCAGACAAGCCTTTTCATAAGTACAGCTCCTTGAACAGCACAAAGCATCTGAATTGATTTAGTGGATAAAAAGCAGATGGGGAAGCATCTGAATGTTGCAGTAAACAAACTTTATGGATTCCCTGGTTCCCTGATCGTCTGTGAGCCAACAGACGATCACACAGGTAACCTTTGTTTAAAACACTGAACTCAAACGTCACTTTTCATATTTACAGTTCAATGTATCTGCCGCTCCTTATTGATAGCCCCACTGAATATAGGCAGCCGTGGCGTAATCAGGGTCTGAATGTTTAGTGTGAACAGGGAATAGAGCACTCAAGGGCACTGAATTTACACAACTAATTTCAATGAGCACAAAGAAAATTATTCAAACAGTTTGTAAGGCTGAGCACATAGGTGCATTTTTACAAATACAGTATGTAAAGATTTTGAAAAATTGCCTCAGTTGAGGCAATTTTCCTGTCGTCATGTTGCTCTTATGTTGCATAGTGCCTGCACAGGAAAGCCTCAAAAACATCCGTCCAAGCAGATGTCATGGCTGATGGTTCCCAGGACAGACAACTGGTCAAAACAGCTGTCAATCATCCATTTCTTAACAATAATGTTGCATTCATGTGGTGCTCAGATGGTTCTAGGTTATCAATAAGACATTTCTCAGTCCTGTGTGTGTTTACCTACATTTAACCTGCTACTGTTCACACACTGACTCTACAGACAGTAAGCCAATAATCAACAATAAGAGAAGTTCTTTCATCAATTTTAGCAGCAATTTCCACCTCATCCTATGACCACATATTTAAAAATTATAACACATTGGATCAGGATGTGACATACAATTCGCCAGAAAAACATTCAGATTTATTTAAATTATGGACAAGAATTGTTGGTCTTTTTTTTTTTATTAAATCCTAACTCAGTAATGTCTTTAGTTTTAGTGTGTTTATGACAGCACAAAATTCTCCAACAGCTTGCCAACAACAGCAACAAGTGATGAAATTGTAAATTGTATTGTCTTTTGTAATTGTCTAATTTATTTCTGATTAAAAAATGTTTTACCCTGGAAGCAGTTCTCAGAAATTGGCCTGTGTACAGAAGGCCAAAGAAATGAAATATAAAATAAAATTAAAAAAGGCAACATTTTCAGGGATATTTGCGTACTTGTGAAAAAGGAAGATGAACAAACGTGTTTCCCTTTTCTAAAGACCTTGAGTAAAAGTTCAACTACATACTACCAGCTTCTAGCATTACAATCTGCACTGGTTATAATCATCATGCTCTGCACTTCTCACACTGGTCTTTTTTTCCAAATATGTTATTAACTCAGTTTTCCCATTTTTCCATAACTACACAGGCCACTTTTATGTTTTTGAGACATCATGGATAATTGGTCCAGTTTTTTACATGGTGAGACGTTGGTAGTAGCCTGCAGCTAGTGGTTCAAGTAATTCCTTTTCTGAAATATTAATATATTAAAGGATTACTTTTTTTTTTACGTTCTAGCCTAAAGCAGCATTAATTGATTTTCTGGCAGCATGTAGAGAACCAAACAAGCTGTAAACACAGCATTAAAATATTATCTATAAACTCGTTAAGTTGTTGTGCCAAAGCAAATGATTAAAACAAACACATCCACCAGACAGTGCTACAAATTAGAATTCCTCTGGAGTTTCTGGCCACTCAAAGGATACAGACGTCCAAAATTCAAGAGGAATGCACAGACCTGGAAGAAGGCCTATGAGACAAACTAAATCTCATTACGACGAGCGATGAGTGGGTACAAACTCTCAGATAACCACAAGTACGTCACCTTTTGCTCATTTGGCTCCAAGTTTATTAGTTATGTCTGGATGGGAGTAAATATTGGAGTGCATCAGAGCCAAGTGTACAGACGTGTGTCCAATTATGATGTTTGTGCACAGCAGTGGACGTGCACGCAGGCGGTGGAAGTGCGAGATACCTGCACATGAGCAGCCATGTCTGAGAGCGCTCATTAGCATTCGATAAAATATACTCACGGTAAAATTAATTTGAATATTTACACCGGATGCAGCATGAATAATGCGCCTCAAGGTTGAAGTAGGGATGTTAGCATTTAAATGAATAGACAAGGAGACACCGGGAATTAGAGCTGCGTCCTAGACTAAAACGTCACATATTGTTGCTGACATAAAGCTTCTAGGTCATCCGCAAGCTTTCATAAATATTGCATTATAATGGTTGCCAGAAGTCCATGTTTTTGGGAGAAAAAATATAATTATTAATAATTGATGCTGTATACAATGTTGCTGGAAACTACAGAGTCAAAGGCACTTGGGAGATTTTTGGGGGAAATTAGACACAAAATAAATGAGGTAATGTACACACTAAACTAGTTTAAGTTCAAAGAATATGTTTTGGGAAGGTCAGTACTTTCTAATACAACAAACATAAAAGATCAATAAATAGCTAAAAGGAAGGTTCAGCTGTTTAGTCTTGAATTGATGCAGTTAGGTGAAGTTCATAGGAGCAGTGGCAGTCCCAAGAGCCTCATATTAATCAAAATGGTCAAGTGACTAGAGCACAATTCTTTCTAATAAACATGACTACTGCACGAGTATGTCAATTCTGGCCCTTTCGAAAGTCTCTATTGAAGTTTTTGGGAGTGTGCAGTATATGCCATCATCGCTGTAGCCACGTGCCAGTTTTTTTTAAACGTTACACACAAATGAATCATTAGTAATATAAATCCCATATTCGAGTGGCAGGTTTGAACTTCAACTTCTTAAAATGAAGAAAGAATAGAGACAACTGAGAGTGTATGAGTTAAGTAATGGCAAACATGTATTTGTAAGTTTTTTTTGCATAAAATCAGTGCAGGATGACCTTGGCTATGGGAATAATGAATAAGCAAAAATGCAACCGTCTCCTAAACCTGCCAATTTTGTTACGTAAGGTCCATTTTTTCTACCTTGTTAAAGGGAAAATGAGTGGAAAAAGTGCTTGACCATTCTGACTGAACAGTTTTGTGCTGTAAGATTGAGTAAGTCAGCACAGAAAGGGGAGGAGGGGTATGAAGGATAACCATGTTTGCTGATAAACACGTGAACCGACTGACACAAGACATACCACAACTTTATTTATTGATGCCTCTATTTAAAACTGTGGTCGACTGGAAAGCGCTCAATCATCCTTCAGCTTCAAAAATACTGTAGCAGCAAACAGGAAAAATGGAGGGAAAAAAAAAACAGAGGAGGAGTGCGGAAATCTTCATCTGTGGAGTGACGTTTTGAGCCTGTTTCTCTCCGGCAGCACGGTGGGCGGCAGAGGAACTCGCTGGGAATACTGACGAGGGGAAAGCACTTTGATCCCTCCCTCCATATACAACTTTTGTCTTTTTTCATGGTTCCTGCTTCTGTCCAGCTCTCCATCCTTCTTTTTGCGTTCATTCTTGTGTAGATACTGTACGCCCCAGTCCATCTACAATCAATACTCCATCAAAGCAGTCAAAAAGCAGAGAAAAGGAGGGTAGCTGTGAACAAATCCCCAAAGAAAGTAAAGCCTACATTACAATATATTTAAAACTGAAATAGATTTTATCCAAAGAGAACACAGAATTTGTTTTGTAATGTTTGGAGGGCAGCAGTGACACTAGTGCTGCAGTCAAAAGCACACTAACCAAGACTTAATCGAGACAAGACCAGAAATTTAGGGATTGGGTCATGACCAAGACTAGTGTCCGAAGAGTCCGGTCCAGTCTTAGACAAAGTCCCAAGTCATGCAGGGGGTTAGTTTTTGTTGAAGGAGGCAGAGTTAGAGTTTTTTTTTTTTTTGATAAATTAGAAGTATCCAGCTCAGTGATTAATGGAGTAATAGGATTACTATACGGTTATTATTTTCTAACTTCCATAACCTTACGATGCAGTAATGACATGTAATAACCTTAACCAACTTAGGTTAGCAAAGTTGCAAAAAACATTTATGGAAAGTTCTTATTGCTATGCTGTTTCTGAGCTGGAATATTCATAATTCATTATTAATTTATAAATACAGCATTTCAAAGTGCTTTATAAAAGAAGAGAGACAAATTTAAAACACGAAGACAACAATAATCAATAAAATCAATTAAAATCAAACTTAGAAGATAAAATACTTTCAGTTATCATATGCACAGTTAAACAGAAGTGTTTTCAGCCTGGACATGAACATTGTCAGAGCAGAGGCCTGTCTCACCTCCTCTGGAAGACTGGTCCAGATTTTAGCTGAGTTTAGTCCTGACCCTGGGCACCGGCAGGACACCTGTCCCTGAGGTCCTCAGGGTCCGAGAGGGTTTATATAGGACTAACATGTCAGAGATGTACTTTGGTGCTGAGCCATGGAGTGCCTTATACACCAGCAGAGCTGCATTAAACTCTATCCTCTAAGAGACAAGTGTAGAGACCTGAGGACTTTCTGGTCCTATTCAGGACGCGAAGCAGCAGCGTTCTGTTTGTACTGCAGCTGTATTACAGCTCGTTTAGTGAGTCCAGTGAGCACACCATTGCAGTAGTCTAACCTGGTGGAGATAAATGCATGGATAAGCCTCTCTAAGTCTGCTTTAGACACAATATCCTTGATTCTGGCAATGTTTTGAGATGGTAAAAAGCTGTTGATGTTATTGCTTTAATGTGGCTTTTAAAGTTCAAGTCTGAGTCCATTATTACCCCCAGATTTCCACAGGCCCATACAACTTTTTCTAAAAACGTCAAGTTTGAAATGGGGCGATTGTTTAGTTCTGTGGCATCAAGACTGTTCTTCTTAAGGAGAGGCTCAATGACAGCAGCTTTCAAGGCCTGATGAAATGCTCCAGACTGTAGTGAGCTGTTAACTAAGTGAGTGAGCTGTGGTAACAAACTACTCAGCACAGATTTTACAAATCTAGTGAGGTAACTCATTGAGGCAGCAGGTGGAAGAACTCAGACTGGAGATGGTCTCTTGGACTGTTTTGCCAGTGACAGCTGTGAAGTGTGGATGGCTGTACCATTGTCATCTGTGTTGTGGAGTTTAATTGGTAGTTTAATACTCTGAACCTTAAAGTACACAGTAAACTCATAGCACTTAGATGTGGACATGAGTTCTGAAGGCAATGGAGCAGGAGGGTTTGTTAATCTGTTCACTGTAGCACACAGGACACAAGAGTTGTTACTGCAGTTTGTGATTATTTCAGAAAAATACCTCTCCCTTGTTTTACGTAAAGTCTGGTTGAACACACTCAACTCAAAATCTCATAATGAAAACGGAGCTTTGTTTTGCGCCACTCTCGTTCGGCCCTCCGGCACTCCCCTTTCTGTGCCCTGACTGAGGCCTCATTTATAACATTTAGAACACTAGAAGTGTATGAATTTAACAGATAGGCCTTCTCAAACGTTATCCTCTCTTTAAACTGTGCCACTGTGCTGTCATTTATGCGTCTCCTTCGGACAATGGCAGGCCCCACTGCTGGTGTGAGAGAAACAGGTCAAAGAAGACATAGAAATGATCAGACAGGGCAACGGCGAGCACACTGACATTTGAAATATTAACCCCCTTAGTAATAAGAAGGTCCAGAGTGTGGCCTCTGCTGTGGGGGAATAGGGGTGGAGCTCCTGGGGGGTACAGGGGTTGTGGAGAATTCACCATGGTTGAGGTCAGTCCTGGTGACCTTGCCATGTTTGGAGTTAAAGGAATCCCTTTTGTCCCTTGGCTGGAGTGGTTCTCATGCCTGCCTCTCTTGTAAGAGCTTGTGCTGCGCAACAAGACTCAAAGTTTTTTTTACATAGCTTTTCTACCTACTGTAGTAGGCTCTCAAAGCGCTTTACATACATTAAGCTATTTACCAGTGTTACAGCTGGAACACCACTGGAGGCAAGGTGGGTTAAGTGGACAAGGACACAACGACAATATGAACTGTGGGGAGAGCGGGATGTTTCGAACCGCCCCGCCGGGCGAAGGACGGCCGCTCTACCCACTGAGCTACTGCCACTTTTGTAAACGTACTTTCTCATTTGTAATATGAAAATAATAAATAGCTTTGTTGCATTCAGAGCTGTCTTGTCCACACACCATAATATCTGATTATAAAAACTGAACATTTGATACATGGTTTAAGAGCAACAAAGCCTCAAGGTTATTATGAGCCGGCTGGAAAAAAAAATCAGTGCAAGTCATGTCAAAAAGGTAGAATCATGCTCAAATTTGGCTGGATTGTTTTGTGCCTGCTTAAGAAACACTCATGATGAGATGAACTGGAGTGAGGTGAAGAGAAAAGCATAAAGCCTGAAATAAAGCAATTACTGTGTGATTGTGTGAGAAGGAATTTAACCAAATAACCCACGCCAGCTCCATCTCGGCTCAAAGCAGAGTATTTGAGCTCTGGGGCACTAGTGTTGAAAGGAACATTTGAACTGCAGCATCAAGGGTCCCAAATGTCTTTGCTCTTTGTGGTGTTTGGATGAAAACAGAGGAAGTACACAGGAAATCACCTCAAAACCCTGTCCCACAACGGGTCGGCCTGGATGTCAAGGAAGTAGACTATAGTTGGGGAAATCTTAAAATGGAATATAGCTCTTCAGACAGGGTTTCTGGGACGCAGGCGCAGGGGCAGGGGCAGGTGTTGTCTTGTCACTAACAGCTGAGTTACACCTGGCCACGCTCCAGTCCGTCTCTGCTCTGGTCAAATCCAATATGTAAACAACACAAGCAACGCAGCCAGCAACGCAGTCTGCATGAATATGATTTAATTTAAGCCCACTCTGCTTTGCACTGTATTTGACTCTTTAATCTGACTCCAGGGCTGGGTTTAAATACAACACAATAGTAATTCTATGAAGTGATTTGTTTTTAGCTCATTATGTGGCAATTTAATGTTTGGATCACTTTTACTGTGGCAAAGTGTGCTGTGGAACAATGACAAATATTTTATCTTGCGCAAATTTAATTTGTGTGTGACAAGGAGACAGCACACATTAATTTAAACTGTGCTTCTCAAAAAGTATTGCTTTATTATGCAATAGCTGCAATTTTTTTTTCTAGTCTTGGTTGACGATTCCTTCACTAATCGACTGACCAAGCAACTCAGAACTACACAAACTACAGAAGCTACAAGGATGTGAAATAATATACATGTTAAATACTTCTAAACAGATAGTCATTTGTTCATGAATGGCTTTTTCACGCTTTTCTTTGAGACTATACGTTCTCCATCCCACCCTACTTTAAAGCCCACAAAATAATAAATTAGAGGTGATTAACATTTTAATTTTGGCTATAAACAGTGGCTCAGGTGGTAGAGCGGTCGTCCTATTACTAAACCACCTTGCCTCTATTGTCTTGTGGCTCTGCTGTATGAATGTGTGAGAAGGGTTGGTAGTGGTTGGAGAGGCAGTAGGTGCAAAATGGCTGCCACTTCACCGTCAGCCTGCCCCAGTGCAGCTGTGGCTACAAAAAGTAGTTTGCCACCACCAGTATGTGACTGTGGAGTGAATGAATAATGGACTCTATAAAGTGCTTTGAGTATCTTGAAAGGCACTGTATAAATCCAAGCTATTATTATTATTATTATTATTATTATTATTATTATTAATATTAATATTAATATTAATAATAATAATTATTAATAGTAATAATAATTAGTAATAATTGCAAAATATTGTATTTTATTTTCACAGTATCTAAACCTTTGGTTATTCATTTCTTGCATTGAAGGGTACCATCCAAACCAGGTCACCCACAGTGCAGCAGAGTTGGGATTGATTAACCCAGGCCTGTACATATTCAGCAATACAACACTGGCACTGATCCAAGGTCTAATTATATATGTAACATCTCAGTGGAGTTAAGATTAGCAGGGTTTAGAAGTGTCTGGGGAACTGTGAAACAAAAAGCAGCATGTTTGCACAGTGTAAGCCCACACTGAAAATGTAAATGACACTGCAGTAAAATTGTGGGAAGCAGCTGAAAATGCAATCCTGCCAACTCCCAGAAGGATTCAGACTGCACAAACATAACATATTATTAGTATTCTTCATTTGTGAACCTGCTTGTGTTAGCCGTCTATTATTTCCACGTTGTTTATTTCCTTTCAAAACCAAAGCTAATATTTGCTGAGGCACCCGCGCCGCAGGCATGAACGTGCTTTACAGAAGAATCCAGCTGTCAGCGCAGCAGATTATTTTTCATCACGATTTGATGAATTTGCTTTTGTCAGGTCCAGAGAGACGGCAGTTAGCTCATGGACGTTGCCATTAAGAAGGTCTCCACTGTTCAGAGACATTGTGTTGAAGCTTCATGTGGAAGTGACCTTGAGTGGTGCCTGCTGATCACCCGATGTGAAGTCTCGCTTCAGGATTGATCACCTCAGAAGCAGGTCTTTTGTACTGTGCGGTGGTGCAGCCAACACTGACCTCAGGAGAAATGAGATGGAAGACAGCTCTCGCTGAATCTTAAAGCTTTGCTCTAGTTAATCTACCGGGGCTGCAGTGCTTTAAAAGAGAAAGTCAAATGATGCTGCTGTGGCTGCTCGTGTAAACAAGAGACACAGCTTTTCCTTTTGGTCAGCTTGTCTGTTTTCATTTACATCATCTTCTGCAGCAATGTCAACTTCCCCACTGACAAATGGTTATCATCACAAAAACTATATTTATTTAATACAGTTTATAAGTATTAAAGGTGATCAATATGTGGTCGAGAGACATTTGAACACAGCCTCATTTTGTGCTGCATAACAAGGAAAGATGTTTACCCAAACGAGTTCAAGCTTGGAGTTGAGTTTTTTGTGAAAGGACGGCTATCAAATAGGACAGGCTCTGCCTAACATTTATCAGAGATGAGTCAAAAGTGAAGTGCACTGTGATGCGAGAAGGAAAAAGGTGGCGTCTGTACTAGTGAGGGTAAACACACTGAGTTACACAGTACGCTGAACTGGACAGAAACCTCCAATATAACTTTTCTGCTGCCATGACAGTGGCATTTGACAAGAGATTAGTGAGTGACACATTCTACCACTCTAAAGATATGATATAGAAAAGAGGCCAATACTCTTGACCCTAGCAGTCATATTTTTACAAAATACAGTTTCAAAAGACATCCTTTCTTTTTTCCAAACTTACGTGCTGGCCCCTACAATTTATTTAGAATGAGGTCTTTTTCCTGTCTAGAGACACAAAAATGTCATAGCCATAGAACTATAATATACAAAATCTTAAAATTAAAATACACTGTCTCTATAGTGTCTTTTGTCTTACATGTTTTAACAGTTTGCTCAGTTATGTGTGAACCCTATATTCATTCATTCATTTACTACCGCTTACTCCCGTTAGAACCTTTGGGCCTGGACAGTGGACAGTTAGTTTCAGAGCTGACACTTAGTCATGGTGACAGCCAACTATTCACTCTCACAAAGATGCACTAGAGACACTAGAGTGGCCAACTGACATATACATGCAAGTGTTTGGGCGGTGGGAGGAAGCTGTAGTACCCAGAGAGAACCCACGGTAACACGGGAAGGACATGCAGACTCCTGACGGTGCTGCTGTGAAGCAAAAGCGCTAACCACTCTGCCACGTGCACCCCAAAAACCCCTATAGCTAGGCATAGACTCTTGCAAATGCTGGATCCTGGTTATATACTGTATATTTATTATAGAAACTAAAGCCATATTGTAGGTCATACAGACATTAAAACCCAGCCCGTTAAAGGGCAATTTTTCCCATGTACATATTATAGTGTACTGGACCACACTTTGGTTGAGAGCTGTTGACAAATGAGAAATAAATAAGATTCAATAGCTCTGAATGAGCTGAAATGGAATATCATTTGATCTTAATAATTTGTGACCTGGTACTGTATCATGTTTTATTCTAGAAGGTGGGAGTGTTATATAAATATGTCTGAGACAGTATGGTGTCAGCTGCTAACTACCCAGCCTTAGCCTTGACCTATTTGGAGTCTCTGTGGTTTTATTGTTATGAGCCCACCAAGACAGCCAGAGTATGAGCCTCTTCACGGTGGCCTTTGGCAGCTGCTCGGCCCAGTGTGCCGCCTGGGGTTGAGACAGCACAGCTAAGTGTGAGGAACGATGGTGAGCCGTGAAGACAGTGTGCCAGCCACGGTCACCTTCAGCCATCCATCTCCTGGCCCTCCAGCAGCGAGGGACGCCACACAGACCCGGGCAGAGCTCCCCCTCTAATAGCACTCAGCGGTGGGTGAGATAAGGTAAGGGCTCCCCCTCCAGCTGCTCCTCTAGTGGGATGTAACCACAGCTAGACGAGTAGGAGGGGAACTGACTTCACCGACTGAGTGAAGACAAATATTTATCTGGTATGTCAAACATTGAAGCTCAAATCCAGTTTGAGAAACACAAAATGAGGGCATGTCCAGGCTGTTTTTCCTCCTCTTAAACCTGAAATAGATGTTATGTGGCAGATCCTTTATAAAGTAGGAAGACTAATACACTTGGCCAGCACTTGGTTAAGTCAAACCTGGTTCTGGTTCTGGCTCTTACTTTTCCAATTCATATGCAACATTTCAAGCAATCAGAACTTTTGATAAACCATTTACTTTTACTACCTTTAATATTTTGAGAGTCAAAATTACATACGCTGTGGTAAGCATTAGATACTAAGTTTTGCAGTGAGCACTTTACTGTACAAATTTTTCATTTATAACTCACTTGTGAACATATTTGTTTTGTTAACAAGGAACTGTATCCTAGCATAGAGTCTTCTCCTGCCGGTGGTGGAAGGATACAATCATGTCCAGTTTTTCAGCTATAGTTCCCAAAATACTAGCTGACTTAATGAAATGTTTTCTGAGAGACAAGAGCAACCCCTTCACTGTGAAAGCAGATTCATCATGTGAATACCTCCAATACATTTGGTGCTCTACAAACTCCCTAGAAAGTCATGCAGTGTTATTTTCCAAGAGAGGAGTATGAATCGAAGAGAGGAAGAGGCAGCAGGAAAGACGACTCCTGCATTTTGTTCAGCTGCAGCACAAGCAAAGAGACATTCTCAACCATTAAGTGACAGTTACAAAGTAGCTAATGAAGTGGCGAGGATGTCTCCCAAAGCTTAAAACGCCTAAACTTCTTTATATTTCATAAAGCACTGCTGCAATGCTACAGTAGTGTACTGCTGAGCCCTAACAAAGTCTGCCTCCTCTACAGTCTGCTTTCAAGGGCACAATTATTCTTACTGAGAGCAGACAGGCTTCAGTCCACCTTCAAGGGCATACAATGGGAACACTTGTCCACCTCCGCGTTCAAAAGGCAGAGTTTCTTAAAAAGACATAAAACCCAGTTTGTTTGTTGGTCTAAAAAGCAGAGCATTTGCATTGGCGTCACATCACTAATGGTGCTTTATCAAGGCATCTCTAATGAGCCTTACTGTACTCGCCACACTCCACTAAACGAGGAGATAATCTCTACTGCCACAGAGGAAGGGTTCAAGAGCAAACAATTTCCCCACAGAGGACTGTTTACAAAAGGCTATTCAAGGATACAAGCTACTGTTGAAATGAGAACGATGGATACGCTTTTAGCTCCAACTTTAGGGAGAGTCGGTTTCTTAAATGATGTCCTGGGAAAGAAAAAACAATAACAATAGAAATATTGATTTATATTTATATTGACAGAAGGCCATTCTTCTTAATTGTCAGTGGACAGAGTCATTTTGCCATCAGTCTTATAATGTACTTAACCAACACGATGAACTAATGTGTCTGGATCAGTTTTGATGGACAAAGCCGTTTAGACTGGAACACAGACATTTAAACCTGAACTCCAAGACTGCACTGCACTAAGCAACCATGTCCAAACACCTAAACAGTTTATCTTTTATGTGTGGGAATTTAACCGTCAACCTTTAAACTCTTCAATCTTTGTGTCGAGCCAAGTGAAAAATAGATTATGTTTATGGAGCTTAAACTGGGAAGAAGCCTGTCACAGAAATTTAAGCAAGCATCCTGAATTCACTAGAGTTTTGATTCTTTAATTGTAGCTCCTATTGTGCCTGCATTTATCGCACAACAAAGTCCATTTACAGTCTGTGAGAGATGATGTAACAGTTTGAACGACCAGTCATTTGGCTAATTTTAGCGTGGCCACATGCTGCATTAGTCACACAGCCCCTCTTTGTTAAGCTCTATGATGGGACACTTCCAGATAGCCACTCTGTGAATGGGCTGTCCAACAAACCGGGCAAGCAGAAGTAGAGCGGCACCATGCCACAGTGATTTCCCACGTTTCCAAACTGATAATGTATTACTGAACATCATGGAGAAGTGCTCGGTAAGGGGAGGAACAGCTGCAAGGTAAAAGTGGAAAGATTGTTTTTGCCTTTCGTTTGCGCTCATGTGTGAACCCCATTCACTTCCAGCCATCTGCTGCTGGGACCGCAGTGCACAGGGCGGAATCAGGATCCTCCTTATCATTACGGATGGTTCTGGAGACTAATCTGATGGAGCCTACGTGCTTCTTGATATCTTTATTGTGTTCCAGGACTGTGCTCGTTCAGAGAATAGCGCTGCCAATCTCTCCCACTCTACTGCGCTTTCACACTGGACCATCTGCTGCAGACCTAGTTGCCTGTGAGACTGACTGTATGAGGCGGTGAGTGAAGCAGTGTGCAAGACTGTAAGTAATGAACACTTTGAGATACTCAACTGTTCAGAGATAAACCGAAATGGGCATTCTTCAATAACACCATATTTCCTTGGATAAATCCAGTAGCTACTAAACTGCAAGCCAAAAGTACAGGTCTGGTGCATGAAGAAAAGCAAAATATTGACACTAACTGTTTCTTCTGAGCATAATTCAATTGTATATTTATATTTAATCAGCCACTACATTACAATGGGTTAAGTGATTATCTGGTTACCATGGCACCTGTCAGAGAGTGGAATGCATAAACTGGTCCAAGAGCTGATCTGCAGTGATATGATAAATCATTGCCATTTCTAAAGATAAACTAAAATATCAAAAGAAACAAAGATTTATCCAACACTGGCTGAAAGTTTTATCGGCTTTGACCTTTTGTTAGTTCTTTGGGAAAGATCCAGGTTAAATCAAAAAGAATTATGAGATGATATTTAGAGAAAAAGGCTCAAGAGCAGTAGCAGCAGTCATGGTCACTTCGCTGCCGAGAAGGTCAGCAGTGACATGGGTCAGAGGTCAGGCGGTTTCCTTGTCAGTGGAGGTGAGGACGGACGAGGACGGATGAGGGCGGACAGAGCGAGATGAGACGAAGAGGACACAGCCTCTTGTCCAAACGTGAGGGTCAGCAGTTTGTGAAGGCCAGGCCAGCGCACAAGGACACACACCTTTTATGGTTTAGATTTAGACTCATGCTGCTTCCTTAGAACTCTTTGCTTGGCATTTATCTACCAAAATGTAATGCACTGTACTGTTTGGCATTTAGTTTTCAAAGGCAGGATCATTAGCCAAACTGTTTAATTGGGAAAGACACCTTAGTAAATGCTTCATCCCTTGTTATAAGATATTACTACACATGAAAAAGGCTAGGTGTTTATAAATTAAAAGGGATTAAAGGTAGATAAATATATAATAACTGTGCTTTAGGACACAGGAGACTGGGAATTAAAAAGTATTTGTTGAGCTGGTGTTGAGTTACGTAATAATCTCATATTCCTCTGAAGATACTGCTTTGCTTCCCTCTTCACGGCGGACTGTTTATGGCGCTGACCCTACGTTCAGGACCTTTCACAGGTTGTTGTTTTCTTTTTTTACCCGAGATCAAAAGGGTGAAAAGTCTTAACTTCAGAGAGCGGTGCAGCCTGTCTTATTAAGGCCTCAGATCTCGCCTCTGATCCGCTCTTATTCTGCACAAACCTCATGTGTCAACTGTATACCTTCCCTTCACACAAATCATCAAAGTCAGCAGAAGGCAGCAGCGCTTTGCTCTCGCCTGGAGGAACCATAGGTGTGAGTTAAACTACCCAGTCTCACAAATCTAATGTAGCTACAGTGCCTTGCGAAAGTATTCGGCCCCCTTGAACTTTGCAACCTTTTGCCACATTTCAGGCTTCAAATATAAAGATATGAAACTGTAATTTTTTGTGAAGAATCAACAACAAGTGGGACACAATCATGAAGTGGAACGAAATTTATTGGATATTTCAAACTTTTTTAACAAATAAAAAACTGAAAAATTGGACATTTCTTCCAGAATGGTCCTGTATTTGGCTCCATCCATCTTCCCATCAATTTTAACCATCTTCCCTGTCCCTGCTGAAGAAAAGCAGGCCCAAACCATGATGCTGCCACCACCATGTTTGACAGTGGGGATGGTGTGTTCAGGGTCATGAGCTGTGTTGCTTTTACGCCAAACATAACGTTTTGCATTGTTGCCAAAAAGTTCAATTTTGGTTTCATCTGACCAGAGCACCTTCTTCCACATGTTTGGTGTGTCTCCCAGGTGGCTTGTGGCAAACTTTAAACAACACTTTTTATGGATATCTTGGCTTTCTTCTTGCCACTCTTCCATAAAGGCCAGATTTGTGCAGTATACGACTGATTGTTGTCCTATGGACAGAGTCTCCCACCTCAGCTGTAGATCTCTGCAGTTCATCCAGAGTGATCATGGGCCTCTTGGCTGCATCTCTGATCAGTCTTCTCCTTGTATGAGCTGAACGTTTAGAGGGACGGCCAGGTCTTGGTAGATTTGCAGTGGTCTGATACTCCTTCCATTTCAATATTATCGCTTGCACAGTGCTCCTTGGGATGTTTAAAGCTTGGGAAATCTTTTTGTGTCCAAATCCGGCTTTAAACTTCTCCACAACAGTATCTCGGACCTGCCTGGTGTGTTCCTGTTCTTCATGATGCTCTCTGCGCTTTAAACGGACCTCTGAGACTATCACAGTGCAGGTGCATTTATACGGAGACTTGATTACACACAGGTGGATTCCATTTATCATCATTAGTCATTTAGGTCAACATTGGATCATTCAGAGATCCTCACTGAACTTCTGGAGAGAGTTTGCTGCACTGAAAGTAAAGGGGCTGAATAATTTTGCACGCCCAAGTTTTTCAGTTTTTTATTTGGCCGAACACTTTCGCAAGGGACTGTAAGTGCCATTTCTGCAGTAGCATATTTCTGATACCTCTACTTTAATGTTAACTACACTAACCTAGCCTGATATAGCCTAGATATAAAGAAAAAAATAGCTGACAGAGAGCATATCTTACCGCATTGTGAGGTCAAAACCAGTCCAACGTCCAAAAAGTGGAAGTGAAAATACATTACTATACTTTTAAAAAGGTGCATAGAATCTGTACATTCATACAGGTAGCTCTAAAAAAAATAAATCCAAAAAAGAATAAATTGTGCCAACCTAGCCTAGTACTCGGGGTTTCTGGTTCAAATAAGGGCCAAGACATGTAATGCTTTGTATGTAGGAGGAATTTAAATCTGTATTTAAAAAGGAAACCAGAGGGAAAATAGAACTATAAAGATATTAAAGTCTACTGTTGATCAATCCTATTATAGACAGGAAAGTCAATGGTCTCTGGGGACAAAGTACCACATTTAATGTCCACTTCCCTGTCCCAACTATCATCCTCATAAATAGTGCAAATATTTGGGTGCACGTGGCAGAGTGGTTAGCACTCCTGCCTCACAGCAAGAAGGTCGTGAGTTCAAAACCCGGCCGACTCAAACATTCTCGGCTGACTCCGGTCTTTCTGTGAGGAGTCTGCATGTCCTCCACGTGTTACTGTTAGTTCTCTCCGGGTACTCCAGCTTCCTCCCACTGTCCAAAGACATGCATGTATAGGTTAATTGGCAACTCTAAAGTGTCCCTAGTGAATGAATGTGAGTAAGAGGACCCCCTCGAAAACAAGATGATTCATCTCAAGGGATTAATCCTCACGAAAAAAAATGTGGATAAATTAATAAATAAATTTGGGTATATTTTGTCAACAGCATCAAATCTATGTTGATTACAAGAGGCACTTCCAGGAAGTTGTACCACTACACATCATAACATTAACACCGAACAAGTGCTATGTGGAAAAAAATAACCGTTTACACATCACAGGCCATTGAGCAGCTTTCCATTCATTTTATGACATAATAGCAGGTATTTCTGACGGGCCCGGGCCTTGACACCTCGGCTGATGTTCATATTTATGGCTGTGGAAGATGGAGGTGGTGGGGCGCCCGGTGAGAGAAGGGCAGCTTAATGGGGTAATAAATATGAGGGTATCTGGAGACGTTTATGCTGCTTCCTGTGCCTCCCTCCTCGCAGCGTTCAGCTTCGGGCCAAGTGTAAAAAATCTACAACAGTTAATCACTCGGGACGGCAACGCAACGATCAGAGACATTATGGCGTTCCGCATTTTTTTGCAATACCTCGGGGTGCAATACATGCCTAATATACGACGGGTTATGCGTGATGTATGTCTGCGTTAGAGCCGCGATGGATGCTGATAAACAAGCATGCTGTCATGAGGCGATATCAGCAATAATGAAGGGAGATAATAAAACGGAACACTTTAGAGAAAAGGAAGAACAAAGAGACAATTAACTTCTCAAAACCTGACAGGAGCCGTCAAAGAGTGACAATGTGCACAACACAACATTCAAAAGTACATTGTGGCTTCAGTGCACTTTCGTAAATCAATAAAAGTGGATGATTTAAGTCTTACAACAGCAGAGACTGAAAAGAGTAGCTTCCCAAAACTCTGTGTAGGAGCGATGAGGTGAAGTGAAATTAAACCTCGTGTCCTGAGGTAAAGCAAGTAAAAGCATTGCCATTATTACAGTATTTTGCATCATGATGTATGGCCCCCTTCCTGGATGCTTCTGCAGGATCTCTGCTCTAATTAGCTTGCTTGCTCATCTCAAAAACTGTGGTGTTCTGCAGGTTACTGCTGAGGTAAAACATGTTAGGAGAAAGCAATACTTCTTTTTTGTGGTGTTTTAGCTTCTCCTTTTAGAGTTTGCTGGAAGACTAGAACAGAAAATGTGTATTTGGAAAGCACTTGGCACTTTTAGCTAATAATGTAATGTTCCATCTTAATGTCTTATCCTCTAGATGTAGGTTTAGTCTGACAATCTTTTTGGGAACTTTTTTTTACTTGTGTCCTCGGTGTTTGTGTTCCTAAAACATCAAATTACAAAAATGTTTAAATCAACAAAAAGAAAAAGTCTGCTTATTTAGAGTGGTTCCATAACTGCCCACTATGGTTCAGACCTGTATGATTTTAGTTATTCAGAAATGAGGTGGCTATTATCACTTTTCATTTTTTTCACTAATCACTGCATTCTGTGGCACCTATTTAAGATGGCTTCTCGGAGCTACACAACCACGTGCTGAAACATTGCATTGTTCGGTCTTTGAATAAATCTCACTGTTTGCAAGTTAGAGTCTTTTTATCTTAAGGTTTTGTGAGCCACACATGCTCGCGCTCTCCTACGCACCTGTCCCTAAAAAACAGATGTGCAAAGTTCCCTTTTCAGAATTATTGTTTTTAACAATGGACTACAGTTCACATTATTCTGAAAAAGAGTCTTAAACTGGACCAAAGTGAACAAGAGTTTTCTTCTGGACAAACTACAGGACACTAAGAATGATTCGGGCATTTCTCATGCCAAGAATGCTGCTTTGATGAACTGGAAAAGAAGAGTGCGTTTCATGTTAATGTCCTGAGGAAAATGACAAACTACATACCTTATTTTTAATATTGTGTTATATTTTATGAACTGTCCTCTTTAGTCTCTTTGCAGAACAAAGAACATGCGAACAAAGTCAAACTAAAACTCCCCAAAATTGTGAAATAAAAGGACTGTAGTGTTACACCAAAAGAACACCATCAAATATTAAGATTGTAAAAAATAATAAGATCTAATTTGAGACTGCCTTTCTTTTTTATGTAAAATGATGAAAACCCAAGCAATGCTGTAAGCAAATGATGCCAGCTGAAGACTAACCCAGCGCTGACAGTTCCAGAGGGGCTTCATATGAGTAAAAGGTCGGTGGCACAAACCCTCTGCTGCTGAGGTCTATTGCCATCTGGAAGTTTCAAACTCCTTCAAAGGATCTGTCAGGTCTCACAGGGAGGCTTTGATTAACACTCAGACTGTACAGAGGAACACACAGACATCTGAGTGCATCTATGCAAACAGATGCATGGCAAACACATGAGGGGAACCAGACGGCTTTGAAAAGAGTGCTCAGACCCCAACAGGTGGGATCTGGGGTGTTCCAAAGGTCTCTGCAGGTGCCACTGCGAGAAACCTGAGAGTCGATCATAAACATATTTATACAGAGGGCTTCAAAAGTCCAACCGTCCAGATGTGAGCCAATGGGAGCTGCAGTGGGGGACAATAATATTAGGTAAATTTAAAGTGACACCCGTAAAATGATAATGATGTTACCTGAAGCAGCCATGTCCCACTGTGCAAACATTAAAAGAGCCATCTCTGGGGATACAGTTGGTATTTTAACTTTCATCATTTTACTTTCACTGCTGCTTTACTAACCTTTAGCCCTTCAAACATTCACAGAGCTATGTTTTTACAGAAAGTTTCAAGGATTTGTTACAAGGTAGAACTGCGATTAAAAGTAGAGAAAGCATATTTTTACATTTGGCCGTTTTCCGTGACCAGGTTAATAAACTCAGAAAACTTGCAGGAAATGTATTTATTAAAAAACATTTCAATATTTGAAGATACTTGAAGTTGAAAAAATAAAATAAAACAAGCTCTTTCCAAAACTGGATGAAAGATTATAACTTGTGTAGGTTCTCAGTGATTCAGGTCATGATGGATAAAGACGTAGTATTACATTCAGGTGAATACACACTCTATAGAATATATGTCAGGATAATTACTGCGCCCCGGTTTGCACCAGAAACACCTACAAAAAAAAAAAAAAACACATTTATATTTTTTTAATTGCCCGTTCAACATAGCAAAATAAAACAGGACGTTTCAACAACCTTTGGTAAGTGCTGATGCCTGCGACCTGGGAACAGTCCAGTAAAAACTTGCGAATACAGTAGTACAGGGTCTCTCATGGAATAACCTGGGAGAAAAATATTACTGTATAACAGTATGAGTGTTTTTTTTATTTTTTATTTCAAGGTAAATGGAACATACAGTTCTTTTTACATAAATGCTGTTCTTTAACAGGTTTCTCCACTTCTAGCACTGATGTGGCTTATCTACACATCTGACCACATCAAGTCATTTCAAAGCGCATTTTGCAATAATTGTATAAAGGGTTCGTCAAAATGTTAGTAACATGATCATTTTAACATTGTGCAACTGCAGAACTTGTAAATGGTAATTTAAGTGATGTACTCTACTGGGACTCTATGTATCTGGTTATCAATGTAAAGAATCTTCTGAAGAGGACTTGCTATAGCTCTGAGTCTCGATCACAAATCCATTTGGAGTGACGGTTGACTTACTGCACAATGAGCTCGAAGTCAGTGCTGTAACTCAAAGTGGCCTCTTCAGCCGACAAAGCTCTGGGCTACAGCCTGAAATCCGTGGCCCATCAATGACCAGAGAAAATGCAATGGCCCTCATTTTCCACCAGAGTGGCCTAAGCTGAGGTGAACGTGGGCATAATTAGATGCAAATGTGTGACACTGTACAGCTGATGCAAGTCCCAAGTAACGCGGAGGAAACTGGAAGAATGTGGGACGAAGCCTGGAGGGACAGAGCTGAAAAGAACAGAGCCGTCCCGGTGTCGAAAAAGCTTCAGCAAAGGGGAACGACCTCACGGAAAAAACACGATTAGCTCTGTTTTTGATGGAAATTATGCATCACGGATTTCACAATTTTCAAAGAATGTGAATGCATCAAGTGTTATGTGCATGTAATTATGTATTGTGCTGCATGAGTAGGACAAGGTCATTTTAACCAAAGCGCTCGCTGTACATCTTCTTGTTGATACGAAATCATTAAGGTTTTGAATGATTTAAAGATAAATCAAAATGAAAAACAAAGTTTTAGATTGTCAAATTATAATTATCCTTCAGGTTAAACTTAATCTCAGAATTTTAAGAGGCTCTTAATGAGACTGAATAAAGGTGAAATGCAAACAGAAGATAGTTCCCTAACATTTATCAGCCTCAAATACTGCTTATGGAGTCTTATGTATAAAGATGGACAGCTTCATGTTTGTAGTTTATAAGTCACTTGAAGATGAGTACACTTCAAAAATAATAGCTCAATCAATCATCAAAATCAAACAATGCAAGAATGTCCTGTTAAAAACATGAATGCTTTTAACACTTCTCCTTGCTCAGGCCTCAGTTTGCAACCTTTGACTTCTATTTGGGGTCATTAGAGCTTTTAATATCTACTTTTCCATGATGGGCAAATGCAAAGAGTGTTATTTTGAGGCCACTACAGATAAAAATGAAAGTTTTGACTTTCATGCAATTTTCATTCTGTATACATTTTACAGTGCATCTATAAATACACCATTTAGAAAGAAATTGCTTCATCTGTCTGCGTCTTTGAGACTTTGCAGACATTAAAAAGAATTGTGTCTCACTGAATAGAATAACAAAAGTAATCATAGTTCCTTTTCAGAGAACAGTCAGACGTCAAAACCTTTTACCATTTGCGCAAATAAAAATTTGGTTTTCTGGTAGCTCTGCAATTTTGTTAATTTGTTTGGACAGTTCCCTGTGACCTACATCCCTCTTGACAGCAGTCCATTCGGTTTAAGTTTAGACATTTTGTGATGATGAGAGGTCAACTAAAGCCTGTTATGAGGTGTAGAGAAAGTTAAGAGGCATCCAAAAGAGCAGGGATGACAGCACTTGAGCAGACATGGCCCACATCAATGTCCTCTTGGGTTCGGGGCAGCATACAGAAAAACACTCCTATATTTAACCCCCCCCCCCATTCATTGCAGTAAGTAAAATGTCACACAGTGATTTCTTACTAAAGTTAATGCATATTATTCAATATACAGAACGACCATTCACTTTCCGTCACAAAATGTCCCCCGGCTGTAAACAACTCAATCAGCTGGCAACACTTCCATATCACTCACTGCGTTTCCTCGCCGTTTACTCCTTTAGCCACAATCGCTCACAAACTCTGAGGTTAAACAGAGTCACTTGGACAATCACTTAAAAGAAACGATTGGGCTGTGACTGCTGCCATCTCAGGAGCCATGACACAGCGCTCGCACAAGAACTAAGTCTGGAAGTTTCTGATCCTCAGCCACAAACTGCAGTGCACCACTGCATTATTGTCAGCAATGATATACACGAGTTACACGAGTCCTTGTTCAAATGCAGCACATGATTATATTGTCAGTCTGGCCGCAGGGAATCAATTTTAATTTGAATATGAAGAAGAGAAATTTGAGATTGAATTTTGGTAGACCTGGAAATTTGCAGTGTTTTGTTAATGCTGCTGTGACTTTCTTTGACAGTTTTACCCATACAGTTTAATCATTGAAAGTGATGTTATATAGTGTATTATATAGTATGTGTTTAAAGCAGATATGCAGTAAAATAAGAATGCATAGTGAGTGAACAGATGAAAAACTTGAGTTAAAACATAAATTAAACCTGTTGAATATAAATGCTTGGATGTCTTTTCTGATTCATTACCGTCATGTTGTGTGACTATAGCTTAAAAAAAATAAATAAATAAATAAAAAAACACATCTTGGGCTAAATGTTCTAATTGTTTGATGTGCAGTTTGGTGATATTAATACATTTCTCTGCCAGACTGATAAGATGCAACTGTTTGGGTTGGGTATGACCTCAAAGTTAGAAAATTATACTGATCCTCCAATGAACTCCACGTGTAATTAAGGACAACAGTAGGCTCACAGACTCAGGTGGGATCTAAGCACTTTTACATCTCGGCACTGTATGATTGACCATTCCTTTTTTTCATCTGAGAGTTTCTGTGGGCATTTCAGTAAATCAGCAAACCAATCATCTGGAGATAAAAGCCTGCATTAGTCTGACAGAACAATGGCCGCTTTCAAACGAGAAGAAAAAAGAACAAATTTCAAAAGAGACAGGATGGTTTGTTCCAAGGATCTTTAGCTAATGCACTGTGTGGGCGCGGCGGTAATTAAAACTCATCTTTCACAGCTTTGCTCCGTTTCATACGAGACATGTGGAGCAACCATGAACCTAATAATGGCTAAAGAGAGTTTACCTTGAGCAGCAAACAATATCAACAGAAGAATAGATATAAACATTATGGAGCAGACTTTGGGTATTGTATTTTAGTGTTTATTTTCTCCAGTGTTAGCTGCAGAACGCTTCACAGTTCCTCTACTGGCTTTTGGCAGACTTATTAGAGTTTTCAACAGCTGAATGTATAATTATTATTATTATTATTTCATTTTTTGGGCATTGTAGAAACGGTGTGTGTTGTATGAACAAAGAGTGAACTTCAGACTTACCTCTCTCCGTCGTGATGCCCAGCAGCTCTGTTTGATTTTCCAAACCACAGCAGCCACAAGGAGCAAAGACAGGAAGCAGCTGAGGAGAAGAGAAGAGGTTACTAAAATTATGACAGTGAGTGATGAAAAAAATAATAACACAACATAAAAAAAGATTTGCACAGGTTGTACAGGTACCAGAAACAGAAGTGTACATTTTGTGTTAAATCAATTGTGTAAACAGGTGGGAATAGGTTATATGTTGAAGTTCATCGGAGGTTGAATTTAACCACACACAAAAACTTAGTAGGAATAGTTTCACTTGACTGTACGTAAAACAATAACTGTGCCAAAGAATTATTTATTGTTCTTACCAAAACTCTTAGACTTCATTCAGATTCCTACTCATAGACAATCTTTATTCTATCCCTAAAATAAACCCAGCAAAATAATCACAGCAGAAAGTAGTAATTATAAACCAAGAATGAATGTTTAAACTTCCAGCAGGTAAACAAAAATAGTGGAAAATATTTGGGATTAAACCTATAATATCTTGATATTAATGATAGTGACTGCCACATGTTTATCCACAGATACATTTGTTCACACCCTGGCCTCCTGAGATCCACATACTCAGCATTTTAATGGATGCTTTAAACATGACCACAGGTTTACTTTAATGCAAAGATAAGAACCAACACATTTAAATAACTTCTATTTTAATTTATTAGAGCAGATGCAGAGAGCAGAGTAACAGGAGTCCTCATTATGTCAGCACAAAGCTGCAAATGGGATTCATGTCACAAGTTTAAATAAATGCACCTTTCAACTGAGATGTAAACGATTTAAAAATAATGCGTTTTACAAATATTTTGAATATCAAAGACCATATATACGTCTTTCATTTGATAATATCACCATTTGCTCTTCAGAGTGTATACATAACATATCATTAGCGCTCTACAGTAATCAGATTTTCCCTATGGGTCTGATTATATGTGGTTTGTCACAGTGAGTTATGTTACCAGTTTATAAAAATTAAAGACTTTAAACTGTCCTCTATTCATCCCCTGGTGAACACAATAAATTTGATGTAATAAAAAATATAAAAATAGGTGCATGGAGTCAAACAGAAGAGTCCCACAAAGGGAATTACTGTTTTAGTTTCCACCACTGTGGTAAATCATTACCGAATTAGACCAGCCTACATTATTATGAGTCATGTTAGCATAGATGTGTGCTTAATAATATACTGAGTCAGTGTCAGTGTTGCATCTTGTTCTATATAATGTATAATAAAGTGTTTGGTTCTTGAATGCTTTGGTAAAAAGAATAATCTTAGTTTACCACCAGTACCATAACAGAAGGTCATTTGTGTAAGATTAACCCTTGTAACAGGACCAGAAAGTGCCAAATAACACGTAATGCAGTTGTCACAGGGTCTACATCAACCCTATCATAGGAACAAATGAACGTGTGAAATACAATCACACAGGCCTGACTCTGAGGCTGTGTGTCTGAAGGTTTTGTGTTGAAGGTGTTGTGATGACTTTTTCACTGACACAGTACCGTTTCAGAAGACATGTTCTTTTCTTCCAAACTTGCTGTTTTTTTATTGTTTTCTATCAGAAACAATCAATCAGTCTGTAAAGGGATTGGCGCTAACTAGTGGCTAAAGGTTACGCAGTGCTGCTTGTTGCATTAATTTTTCTTTAACAGCTGCCAACAACCCCTAACCCTAACCCAATCACCACGGGACTTGGCTTTAAATTTCCAGCCAAACACTACATCATAGTGGTCTTAGTGAAAACAAAACTTTATAGATTTTCTCCAAACTTCTCACATTTCCTGCTGCCTGTGGTGCACTCAGGTCCTTATTCATAGCTCACACACCCCCTGCCTGCCCTGTGTGGCTTTTTAAAGCGCTATCTATTCAATATTCTTTCTGGGCTGAGCACAACTCTTAAGAGATCCATCCGATCAGCCGTTTTATTGATCCAGCTTCCAGCGCTGCTTAAAGAGTGATGCACTGCAGATGAATGACCCGCGTGAATAGATATGAGCAGCGAATCAAAGGCCCAGAGCCAGCGGGCGGCAGGGAGCGAGGAGACAAAGCACAGGAGGAAAGGACTGAGAGATATATAGACAGCACTGACTTGTGGGAAATGAGATTAGAACAATGGAAACAATGAGCAAGAAGTTGATTTGAATTCAACTTTAATGCAGGAACCTGTCCAAGTCAGGAAGCTCTCACATTCACTTTGTCGTTCATTACACCCAGTTCTCTGCTTTCACAGCCAATAGAAATAAGCACCAAGCAGGAGTCTTAACACACACCTGCATCTCACAACCTGTCAACCTGCCGCTACCTCAAAACTATGACTAATTAAACACTCAAATATTAGCACGGTTAAGAAGAATCAAAGTTACCTACAAACTTTCCAAGCACAGAGCAAAAGTTGGAGTTGACTGTCCAGAGTTATGAGGATCTTTGGACAGTGCAAAATACTTGAAACTGAGGTGTTATCACCATCCGCCATGACCGCTGGCAGGAGAAATTCACTGAACTGTCAGGACTTAAGGATGTGCTGCTGACATCTGCCAGTATACTTAGAGGTCTATTGTCTAGGCCTGAACAGCTCTGACTTTATAAAAGTTTTGTTTATCCTTTTGGTGGGATCTGGTGACCTACAGTAGCCCTGCAGGGACATTCTGTTTGTGTATAAACCAGACTTGTAGAAACAGGTCAGATTATAGGTTTGCTTTAGTGCTCCCAGAGCTGTGCTTAGTCTTTCAGCTCTGGGTTTAAGTTTGTCCTTTCTGGGCACTTGTACTGGGACAGGAAGTAATGGTCCCTGATTTGTAACACCAGGAAGTGGTTTCTCACAGGCACATTGTCAATAGTAAACTTATAGATTACATTGGTGGTTCAGCTTTTTCAAAATGTGACAAAATGAGATGGCAATGTGGAAAGGGAATTGAATATATAATAGAAAACAACTTGATTTAATTTTGAGACCTGCTAAAGTTTCCTTTGGCAGAGCTTGTTAGTGATCATTATGGAACCTGAAATGTGTTGTTTAACAGTGGTCTGGTGCCTAGTTTGTTGACACCAACTGTTCCGGTCTCTGCTTTGGCCAAAATGTCAGCCATATGCTCCCGCAGTGCACGTGCTGGCACAGGACTCGGAGCAGATTGGAGATCCATTTAGCAACAACTCTGCTCACTTTTCAAACCTCCACAATGGCTACACTGGGCCTTTTGATGATCACACTCACTTCTTGATGTCATTTTCAAGCCTCATAATGATGGCACACTGATGGATAATTGGAAAACAGTCTTCTAAACATTTGCCCAAAAGTAGATACTGATTGTTTTGCTACTTTTGATTGTCACTAAACTTGTTAGACACAATTTGCTCCTTGCGTTATATCACATTTTTTTTCAATAATCTATGAATAGTGCCATAAAAATAAAACAATACATGGGACAAACAGGTTCAAACAATGCAAACAATGATTGAATGGCTCATGACAACTGAGTCCAGCTAAACCTTATTCATTTTTTTTTTTTTTTTCTCCACCGCTTTGTCCCGTTAGGGGTCGCGGGTGACTGGAGCCTATCCCAGCAGCTTTGGGCCTGGGGCGGGGTACACCCTGGGCTGTGGCCAGTCAGTCGCAGGGCTGACATTTAGACATAGACAGTGACAGACAACCATTCACTCTCACATTTATTCACTAGGGACACTTTAGAGTTGCCAATTAACCTATACATGCATTTGGACGGTGGGAGGAAGCCGGAGTACCCGGAGAAAACCCACGGTAACACATGGAGGACATGCAGACTCCTCACAGAAAGACCGGAGTCGGCCGAGAATGTTTGGGTCGGCCGAGTTTTGAACTCACAACCTTCTTGCACCATGACAGAGGATTTAGCACTCCAGCCTCACAGCCAGAAAGTTGTGAGATTTATCAGGTTTTCTGTGGGTACTCGGACTTCCTCCCACTGTTCGCATATTTGGTGAATCCTCGTCTATGGTGAATAAATGTGTGCATGCAAATCATTGATAGTGTCTGTCTCTCAGTAGTGTCAAACTCAAAGTGGTGAGTGGCTGCAAGAGTAACCAAGAATCCTCTCAGGGGCCGAAGACTGTGACACTTGGAAGTTTTATCTTTATTTGAGTATTACAAAGGTTAACATTAATTTCCTCCTTTTAAGAAAACTGGTTTTAGTTGGATTTGAACAGGTTTTATTTATCTTTGTAGAAAAAACTAGCTTAACCTTTGCGATTTTGTGGACAAATAAAATAAATGATTCAAATTCATCTAAAACCTATTGCCAAATATATAGCCAAATCAATTTAATGGAGGGCCACATAAAACATTGCAAAGGGCCGCATTTGGCCCCCGAGCCTTGAGTTTGACACACCTGCTCTAAATGTTGGCAGTAGTGTAGAGGTAAAGTGGTCCTCTGCTGCACGCCTTTTGGCGACTAAAGTTTGTTGGAGACTAAATGATTTCTGGACGTCTATTTTCAACAAATAAGCCAAAATGTTGAACTCAATTTCTTTATTGGCCCACCATTAATCACTCCAATATTCCACACGGAAAGAAACAAAAGAATAAATAACACGGTAAAAACACTTTTACATCCAAGCTTTGCAGCGCCTGATTTACTTTTTCTGCCTTTTAAAAAGGAAAAGTTACAGATACAATGGAATATAGCACCACTTACAGGCTGGAGGAAATACTACTTTCTGGCTCCTTCAACTGGGGTTAACTAGAGATTGTCAGAGTATTCTCTATAGAATTGAGTTTTGTGGTCCTGCTTCTAGCATATCATTATATTAAAAGGGGAACTTAAACACCTGGTCAGAGTTTAACTTCACCCACAGCTTTTATTTATTTAGTTTTATTATCGCCGTGCAGAAAGTTATTGTTGGCCACCACCAGGGGCGGTCCAACATGTTTTGATGTTGATAGGGGAAACCAGAGTAGCCGGAGGAAACAGATAGAACATGCAAATTCCACTCAGGAGGCCTCCTGAGTCCTGACCCAGGAGTCAAACCCTGGAACTTCTTGCACACAGTGCTGACTATTTATACAAAAAATTTGTTTTAGTGTTTTGTTTTAAAAAAAACGTGGTGGGTGTATCATTTTCATTATATTTACAGGACCTTCAGATATAAAGACAGATTTGGACTAAAGCTACTTTTATTGTAACAGAGCCTGAGTGCATTAGTGCAGAGGCTAGAGGCTGAACTCTGACGTGTCATTGGGTAAGCTGACAGAAGTACAACGGCCATAAGGCAACACCAGCTGAGCGCTCGGTCGTCTATGTCAAACTGAATACTAATCCAGCAGCGAGCGGCCTCTGGCTTCTACTCTGAGGCAGGAAATTAAAACCACTCAACATCGCACACCTTTTTATTTCTCTGTAGCTGATAGGTTTGTCCAGTGAAGCGCACAGTAAGCAGCAAGAGGCCTTGTTGCTAAACAGGCAGTACTACGGGCAGGGGGTCACTTCCCACAGCGACAACACACCTAAAATACATCTCCCAGCTTTGTTTTCTTCTCACAATAGGATCCCGAGCAATCAAATCTCTTTTATAACCTGAAGCTGTGCAGATGTTACAGTATGCACCTTGGTGCAATTGTTCAACTTTTCCCCCACTGCCCCCTACATACATTCATGGATGCTAATTAGTCACAGTTAATTCAGTTTGCAGCCGACAGTATCTTGTACCTCTAAAAAACTTGTAAAGGCAGCAGGCTGCAGATAATGAATACAGCAGCTTATTCAGATTTGAAATCCAACTTTAACAAGCAAGCTGGTTTAAATATGTAATACGTAAAAAAGTTTGTCATTATTATGTTTATCTAGCTACTTCAGATGCATACCACTGATTTACCGAATTTCAATGTTACAGCAAATTTGTTGTAACATTTCAGGACGTGTAAAGCTATAATTACTCAACCTATCCACATCTTATCGATTGTATTCATTTTTAAAAAGGTCAATACAATGTGCCTTTCAGAAAATATTCTCGATTCTATAAATGCAGTGAGCTTCACTTTTTTAAATCAATATTTTCACATTGGAAAATCTAAAATAGGCTGTTCATAAAATGTTTAGGCTGTGACCTAAGACTTCAGACGCAGCTTGTGACATCATCAACAGAACTGTTTCTAGTAACAGACCCAGCATCAGATCAGTGTTTACTGAACAACTTAGACCATCCCCTGCTTTTGGCTTTTGAACATGAGGGAGCAGCAGTGGAATTCTGAAATCAGTGAGCTGCAGGACAGAACGCCACAAGAACTCCTTCTTCCCGACTGAAATAAGACTCAACAATCAATCAGTCTGTGGAAGAAGAAGTGTGAATCAAATATTTAATAATAATAAAAATTTGAAGAGACGTAACAACTGAATTTTCCCTTGGGGATTAATAAAATTTAATTGAATTGAATGAGCTTTTATCTTAAATTATGATAAAGCCTTTGTGATTCACTCAAAGAAGTTAAAGAATAAAGTGAAAAGACAGTCATTTGGACAAAAGTGCTTTGAAACAATGCCACCCTCGTCATCCGCAAAATGTTCAAGACATCTCCATTTGATGTTTAATCCTCGCTCACTCCGATTCATTTAACTTTTGTCTGGAGTTTTAATGGCCATAAAAGGAATTTATAAAAATAGTGCATTTGTTTGTCCTCTCATTTACCTCTTTCTGAAAAGAAGGTTTTGCATTGCCCTTTGGTAACATCTTTTCCAATAAAGTCAGTTCTGTGAGGACGCTTTTGAATTACTGCTTACAGCCAAGTCCCATTCCACATCCCAGAGTCTGTTCCCCTTTTTGCCATAACACAGGAAATTCACAACATAAATCAACAACTTATTAGACTAATGTAGTATGAATGGGGCAGTGAGTATTACATAGAAGAACACCTGCACAAATATTACATTTTAATGGGAAACGTTTAAATCCCATTGATACCAAAAAGTATGCTTTAGTGTTTTCTACTCAAAATAACCTGTTGCATTTTTCTGGAGACAGACATTTAAAGCTTTATGAAACCTAGATGAAAGAGTCATCACTTTGTGTTATTTTCCCTACACTTGCCCTAAGTGGACACACTCTGCAGATGGAGAATTAATAACAGCTGTATTAATATTGACCACAAAGTGACCATCCACACATTTCCAAATGTTAACTTTCTTAAAGTAGTATTTAAACAGTAAAGTATTTAACTGCATGGGGCTTGTGTGTTTAACAGACACATCCCGCCAACAGAGCAGTGGTTGCAGAAACTCAGCAAGTCCACTGCTAAGGCCTCGCTGAGAGAGGCCTGGGACCAGAGGGCGATCCTTTTGGGATACCCCAGGACTCACCATTATTACAGGTGAGAAAGAGGAGGCTCCCACTGCCACATTTATTATGAATGTGATGCAGGGGGCTTTCAGCTGCTCAAAGCTTTAACACTGAACACTCAGCCTTTATCTGCTCTGTCATACACTGGCTTTAAGGTCACACACAGATGACAAACGAGAAGATTGAAAAAAAGGATGAGATTCTGACAAGGAAACCTATGGGAGGTGGGATATTGTTTAAAGAGACCTGGCTACCATGGACTTCTTTTCAAAAACATTCCTGTTTATTGGCTCTTTGTTGTTCTACTGTACTGTATGAAGAAATAATCAGCTCAGTAGAAGATAAAGCTAGAAATGTGGAAAGAAAGATGTATTAAAGGAGGGAATAGAAGCTACAGATGGTGCAACAAGGTGAGAGACAAGGTTGGAAATGTGAACAAGAGAAAAGTGTTAAAAGTAGAAGATGCCTAGGTTCAAATAGACATGAGGAAGAGGAGGCAGAGATGGAGAGCAGACAGGACTCCGGCAGCTGCCCCTGCTGAGCGCCTGGGGAGACCCCTTAGGATAGAGAGAGTGTGAGTCTGCTGCAGGTCTCAGGGGACACTCACAGTGAGGTACAGAGATGTGTGAGCTGTCAATCAAACAGAGAGGAGCAGGAGGAGGCCAACGCTGCAGTCTTTCTGTCTGTGTGTGTTACAAAGTGAAAACCAGTTTCTAACCAAGAAAGTAAGTACGTTTGTGGGAGTGGGGATGTGCAGGGGAAAAATAGATTCAAATATGATAAACATGACAAGGTTTCCATGCAATAGTCTACTTGATCACCAAAAAATCTTTAAATCAAAATATTATTGTACTAAACTTTAAACAAATTGGGATTTATTTTATTCTTTAAACCTAGCAATATGACCCATAACCACAATATCTTCTAGTATCTTCTATATGTGTTAATGTGTATTCTCACATAAACACATTCAAGACAACAAGCTTTAAGTGCAAAAGTGACAAGGTTCATACATATTTACAGAGCTAAATATTTATTTGCAAATATCAATGGCAAAAGGGACTTTATATGAAGTTTTTAGTTTTTTTTTTTTCTCCACAGGCATTAATCACTTATTTTAGGAAGTGTAAACTCCAGAATATATAATGATGTCACTACTACAAGTGCCAGGTTTTCACTCTGACACATTTCTGTCAGCGGCTAATTGTGGCTACACTTGTGAGAAACATCTCGCTGTAAACAAGTGTAATGTATTCATATCAGACAGTTTTGTTTAATTTTTATGTATTTGTGTCCACATTTTAAAAGTTTGAATGATATTTCCTTTACAGATATAGTGTATGTGTCATATGGGCCAAGGCAAGACAAAGAACTCTACTCCCAGGATTTGTGCTGCGGATCAGTATTGGGGGTCAGTCCCTTTCTTCACAGCCAATCAGAGTGAAGAAGAGTCTGAATTTTCAGACACAAAAGGTCTTGGCTCCATAATGAGCCACTCAGATGGAACATTTGGTCATTCTGAGACCAGTCCCGGTCTTGGGCACTGTCGATTGACTTGAATGAATTATAGTTTGTCATTTGAAAGTGACAAATTATGTTTCATATTCTTTTTTTATTGTCTGAACTCATTCTAAAATGTGAAATGTATGTTAGAAATAGAGGCGTTGCATATGTGTGAGGCATCATGAGGGGGTTAGGTTAACTGAAATCATCCAAGGATAGATTATCAATAATAATAATACGCTGCATTTTTTAAAATGCAAATTAGCCATGTCCTTTGGTTTATCTCCATGGGGATTAATATAATAATATACCTATATATAATATAATATAATATAATATATATAAAAGTATCTTTCTATCTGGTACTACGCGTTTCCCCGCAAAAAAGACACTGTGGGGAGTATAAAATAGGTCAGTGTTTTTTTTACAAATGCCAAGATAAAAAAGAGACAATGGCTCACCTTTTGCAGTGCTGCATGTGGAGCATAAATGAGGTACAAGCCTGACTGAGAGCGAACACTGGTGAGACACAATTTCACTAAAATCATGGAAAGGAGCATAAAATAAGTAAATGGGTTAATATTGTGGGCCCAAATTTTGGTACAGTATGATTTATTTATGACTTATTATGATCACCATGGCACAGGCAAGTTTTAGTTTAATGTTGGATTGGTCCTTATTCTGGATTAATATGTTTTACATTGTACTACTTTTCTTTACATTATGCATATGTGACAGATCAAACCCCTGATGGTCAAATGAAATATTAACATATCACGTCTTGAAAACCTATGCACTGTGCTTAATGTTTTGGAAATAAGGGGTTATTTAAACTTTGCATTAAACAAGAAGAAATCAATATGGAAGCCGCTGTTAAGACCTCAGAATAAGGTCAGAAAGTGCAGGCTAGTGTTAAAGAAGTATTAAACTGTTTCTGTGATGATCTGAGCGCTGCACTTAAAAACCCAGCGCTTAAAGCAAAGATGTTCAAAGGTGTCACCTGTTGACTCTGAAAGAGAGAGGGCAGTTTACTTGAGTGAAGACTTAAGGTTTAGAAGTCGGGTCTGAAGAAAGACAGATTCTTGCTCTGATGTACACTTGTCTCTCAGAGGAAGGACACTAGGTCTCAGTGAAGGTAGTGGGGTGATTCATTCATTTCATCCCAGGCCAGCATCCCACACACACACACACACACACACACACACACACACACACACACACACACACACACACACACACACACACACACACACACACACACACACACACACACACACACACACACACACACACACACACACACACACTCACACCTGTCTATAGTGCTGTCACCATGAAAATGTCCACTCACTTTAAACAGCTAGACAAGCACTAAAAACAAAACCATAACACACAGAAGCCCTGCATTTTAATGACAGTGTTACACATCAGATCAGATTAAACATTTATTCAAATCACCACATTAGGTTTCATTTATTTTGTCATATGGGACTCTTAGTTAAATACTTTTTTTTTTTAATCTGTAAATTAACCTTGAAAAGTGGGGTGATACTCTTGTGGTCACACTTTATTTGATCCTGGTTGTGAACCTGTAAAGTTTTTGGCTGTAACTGTTGCTATATATTTCAGACTACTTTAATCCCGTAGGTTTCTCTGGTGAGCTTATGCTGACTGCTGACAGAAAGACAAGCACCAGAGATCATGCTCAGATCATGTACAGTACAAACCGAGAAACTGCCAGGTCTCTTTTTTCAAAATAACACTTAGAGCTGCCAGTGACAGAGCTCACTTTCCTCTAGGGCCACGGTGCACTAAAAATATGCAGTGAGTACTTGTGGAAGAAGGAAGCGGCCACCATAAAGTTAGAGTTATTTTAATATTAGCCTTTGAGCAGCACAGATGTGTCAGGAAGGTAGTGCCTCATGGGAGGTAGAGTTTTCTGGGACATCAGGCCCAATGTTACAAGGTTAAGTCTGACTTTGTAATAAACACCAGAGTGGGGTGAGAAGTGGTCAGTCTCAAACAATGTGTTGGGCTCACTTCACTTGATGTCTCTGTCAGAAATAAATATATATATATAAATGAACTCTGCTCCCAAAACCCAGAACAGATCTCAGTGTGGGAAATGACAAAGACATTGAGACCAGACTGACAGCTGCATGTTTACAATTTGATCTTTTCTCTCAGAAAGCTGCATAAGCATTGGCAAACAATGGAATAAAAATGGGATTTTCCTAATTGAATTTGAATGCACGTACCATTACTTCTTTGGGATGTGACCTCAGCAGAAAAAAATATAATCTATCTTGGCTTTGAAATGAACTTTCCAGGAAATACACAAACTTGTGATTTGAAAGTTGCCGGAAGAAAGTGAAATGTAAGCTGCAAGACGTTTCAAGTCCAACTTAAGAAAAAAAAGAAAAAAAAAAGCTACAACCACAGCAAAATTTCCCAGACACATAAGTCCTGGTGTTCAATTTTTAAAAGTTTAATTTCATTAAAAGCTCCTCTAGATTTCTGCATCCAGCTGTTTGGGCTTATCGAGAAAATTGTCATTCAGGTCACTGTTACTTCAAAGGGTGCCTGCTTAACGGCAGCCAAGTTTAAAATTAAAAAAGTGACAGTTTGGGTTTAAAAAAGCTAAACTATATTTTCATCACAATTTCAAAAAAGATAAATGTTGGGGTATGTATCCATCCACAGGGCTTTTCCAGGCCTGAAGGAAAAGATTCAATTTGCACAAACAGCATTGGTGATTTATTTTCAGCCCTAATTTAGTTTTAAAAACTATGATTCAAAATAACAAGCCTAAGGTGGACAGTGCTGGACAGCTGGACTGCATGAGTTTGTTGTTTAATGCACATTTTGTTGAGGCGGTAGAGAAGAATGGGGAGCTATGCTGGCGTCGAAGATAACAGCATGGCACCACCTTCATCTGTCCCCACAGGGAACGTGGCCCTGAGCGGGAACATCCACCAGCCAGATTAAGAAATGCAGAGATGGAGAAAGTCTGAGTGAAGCCGAGCAAACAATTTTGACGTTAATTAGCATCCCTCTCCTCCCACGCAAAACAAACAACGCCAAAAGAAACACAAGCAAACGGGGACATGCCGAGGCGCTAACTTTAGGTCTCTACTCATCTGTCGTCTGCTCAATCAGCGGCACATCAAAAAATGACGGAGTGCTGGGATTAAGTTGGTGGGAGGACTAAAAGAGAGGAGCCGGTCCAGAGGGACAAGGGAACACGGGAAGGACTAGAAGAAGACGGGGAGGGATAGATGGAAGAAGTCTGACAGTAAAACAGATGTGTGAAAGAAGAATGATGGCATGGAGACAAAGCGGTAGAGTGATACCCTAGATCTAGTTGATATCTAATGTGTTAGAAATAGGTGAGGTTGGTGGTTCGATTCCCGCTCTCCCCACAGTTCATACTGTCATTGAGTCCTTGGGCAAGACACTTAACCCACCTTGCCTCCAGTGGTGTTCCAACACTGGTAGTTAGAAGCTTAATGCAAGTGGCTTTGGATAAAAGCATCTGCTAAAATGACTAAATGTAACAATGTTACTATGTAGAGGCTTTGCAACAACATATAGTTATGATAAATACAATTTCCTCTTTTGAAATATGCGTTTTTCCACAGCTTGCCATTGTGATGTCATATGCAGCTTGTGACTTTGCTGTCAAATGTCAGATCTGCCAACAATAGCTGTGGAACCATTATTATCTAAGTTTCATTTTTAGTTGCTCTGTCCATCTTTATGCACAGTCTAAGGAAAGAGCAGGAGGCGCAATAGTAAAGAGAGACATGCATGCACAAACAGAACCCTGAGGAAAAGTTAAAGCCTGAATAAAATGTTCTTATTTGCCTGTATACAGCAAACGCAAGCTTCAAATGCTGACATAGACTGATGTAAATGCTGAGTGAGGCTATAAACACAGGAGCATCATGGTAGAAACTGCAGGGGGCATCTGTATACTCACTGCTCTCCAAAGCAAAAGGCTAGATTTATATGGTCGCTGCTAAAATGTGCCGTTATCAAACATTAAGGTATTGGCTGGTCTGGGAGAAAAAAGTAAATAAAAAGAGAAACCTCAAAATCAGTGCTTTCAAATCTCTCTGCCTTTACATGGCTCCTGGATCAATAAAAACAGCAGGGCTCTGAACAGCTGGCAATTTTTCCTGAGCACTGCAGCGGGCACACAACCAGGAGGATGCTCGATTCTCCACTGGGTTACATTCAAACACATTCAAGACACACAGCAGAATAAGCACAGGCATGAAACACAACGCTGGAACCCATTTTTGTCCCCTCTTATTTCTGAATCGATAACACATTACCGCAGTTCCTACAAAAATGGAATAAAAGGCCCAGGGATTCATCATCACAGCCACAGCCCTTCACATGGCCACAGCACTCTGCAAAACCACAGGCACAAAGTTGCTCTTCCAACTTATCCCAGGGGACAGCTATTTACACTCAAGGGGAATGAAAAAGGCAACTACAACACACTTTGGAGAAAAACATGGGTTCAGGTTTGTCTGTGAAGATAATCAATTATCAGAGATTCAGTTTTTGGGCTTCTCTACCACTGATGTTATTGCACAATGTTTAATCACATGTATTTATTGCCAACATTGAAAATTCAGTTAATGTTGGCAGATTTGTTTTTTTACATAATCACACACATATTTTATCTTTGTACTTGCTACTGTTCAACTGTATATTGTTATATTTCTGTACTTTACTGTATATATATATATATATATATATATATATATATATATATATATATATATATATATATATACATATATATATATATATATATATATATATATATATATATATATATACATATATACATATATACATATATATATATATATATATATACATATATACATATATACACACACACATGCATATATACACACACACATGTATATATACACACACACACACACACACACACACACACACACTACTATTTTTATGGCATTTATTGTAGAAAATGTTTTTTTCACTAAATGGACAACAGCCAATTTTTGTTCCTCATTAAATTATAATCAAACCTGATGAGTATAACGTCAGTTGAAGCCAAACACTGTTAAAATAAGCTTTGGTTGTCAGGTGGCAGCACTGTTTAGACTAGGGGTTGGCAAACTAAGGCCCGGGGGCCACATGCGGCCAGTTGGGCTGTTTAATCTGGCCCGCCAAGCATTTAAATATTTTATTAATAAGTAAACACAGCATATATGGTAATACTTAGAACATAGAAGAAATTATGCATGACTCTTGCATGAGTACAGACATAATGTTAAGGTTAGCGTAATATTTGGTTAGGGTTAGGATGAAAATATGATTAATTAGAGTTTGCATTAGAGTCCTGCATGAATTAATGCTAGAATTCATAATAAAATGTGTTACCGTATATATTTTTTCCTTCAATATTCTGCAGGATCATTTTATTCCACTACAACATGCTCCAAACTGTAAATATCAAAAGAAACACGTGTTTATTGAGCTTAAGTGAGTTCCCTGTGTTGGCCCGGCCCTCTACAAGAGCCTCAGGTTCTGCGGCCCTTGGGAAAAAATAATGGTTTAGACCCTCTGTCAGACATAGGTCTTTTACACAAAAGTGACTGCTAGTCATTAAAATAATCTTTTATTCTCAATATTTCATCAAGGTTCTCTGTCATCTCTAAAATAGACTTTTTTTATGTTTTTACAGTAAATTCTATATAAAATTTTGGGGAATTAACTTTGGTCACTTTTAGTGTTGTAAAAGGCTATACAAATAAACTTTGATTGATTTTTGTACCTGTATTGTGATGCCATGACTGCAACAGTGAAATGCCAAAAATGCCATTCACACAGCAAATCGTCAAGATACAGGGCTCTCGTACTTCTTTGACTTTCTCAAATACTGTCATGCGAGTACTTCACTCATTGCAGTGTCAGTTCGTGTTACCTTATTTATCAACACAGTGCTTTTTGGAAAAAAATTACATCGAGCCTTACTTACATAGCTAACAGCTTTCTTGGGCTGCTGTATTAAATGGCTATAACAATGTCTTTGCTAAATCAAAAACTATACAAAGGATACATTTATAAATATTTATGACCTAATCTTTGTCCACTCACTTTTACATTAGCTAGTAGTGAGTGGGTTATTTCTTGTTTTGTGGTCATTGGATAAATAATGTTTTGTGGTCATTGGATAAATAATGTTTTGTGGTCATTGGATAAATAATGTTTTGTGGTCATTGGATAAATAATGCTGCAAATCTGTGAAGGAACTTTGTGATTAATAATAAAAAAAAAAGATTGTATAGTAACTGTATTCTGTATGCCGTTTCTTTAGTACAAACTCCACTAAGGCAACAGACACAAATCAACTAGAGTTATGACACCCCAAAACCTGGAGTATACTGGTAAAATAAACATGCAATCTGTGATTATTCCATCATATTATCTTATCATATTCACATCAAGGCTAAGTGTCAATTTGTCTGTAGAGCTCTTCTGCCCCCTAATGGGTCTGAACATGCCTAAACAGATTTAAGTTTTGGAGCTGGGATAGAAGTTTAGACATAAATTGCTCTTTAGACTGAAAGTACACAACAAGGATCTGTTCTGAGTCAAAATGGCTGGTGCTTGACACACTGTATATTCACAGACATGCTGGGATTTAACTACTGTTTGCCATTTTCTTTGGCTGTTGCAGAGAAAAACAACACATCACATTGCTCTTTTGTAAGTGAATGAGATGAAAGAGTGTGAGCCTCCTGTGTATGTGCTTTTGCTGTGTGCGCTGACAGCTAACCAGCTCTTATAAACCAGTGGGCTGCAGCACTTCTTCACAGTAATGGCTGGCTCACAGTTTGTGGTAATACATCACAACTGTTCACAGTGAGTCACACACATCGAAGGTGACTGTGACCACGTTCACACTAACACGTCAGCGGTGTGAATTAGGGATTTGACGGCGGCTCACCTGAAGAATGTGACAAAGAACTGCACCAGGTCCATGAAATTACTGTGCTGGGAGAAGGCGATCTGTGGAAGCAAAGAGAGGACAACACAAGCAGTCAGTGGTGTGCTTTAAACACGAATAGGCTTAAACAGAGGGATCAGCATTAAAACAGCCACACTTCAGTTTGGAGTGACCTTCACGTTTTGACAAAAGGCACAGTAATGAGAAGCACAGATAACGAGCACTTGCAAAGACATACTGTACACGCTGTATGTGGCTATGTATATTTATAGACTCATAATGTGCTTCTGCAGGCATTTCTGTTCACAGTTGTTCTGTCGACAATCTCATTCAGCAACTGATACCCTATACATACCACAAAACTATAGCCATTTCATTAAGGAGGGCAAGCCAAAACATTTTCATTCATTATTGTGCATTGAGATACATGTGGATGAACAGACTATTGCAGGGGTCCACATCTGTCAGACTCCAGGCTAAACCTGGACCACTAAAAGACTCTATCCTGAGGACTTGAATTATGACTTTACCAATGCTTTTTATCAAGACTAAAGAAGGCAGAAGGAATAAACCAATCTAAACCACAGCTAGATGCAGAAATAAAGCTCTAGGAGGGCTGAACCATGGACAGCAACCAGGATTAACACAGGTCTAAACCAGGACTTTGGCAATCGACTGGGCAGAAAGATTCACCTGGCAGACCTCCCCTGGTAATCTTTACCTGTTGGGTTAAAGGTTACAAAAAGAGGCTAGCAAAGCCAATATGCTAAATATAAAATGAAGTCATGGGGTCATTAAAAAATTTTGTCAGATGTATGCATTTCAGAAGTCCATTTTTAAATCTATTTGCGCTTAATATATAATGAAAATTTTACAAAATTTTCCACATTTTTGTTAAGGTCTTGTGATCTGCAAAGAAAGCCAAAAGTTATCTGAGGCCTCGCCATTTATATGAATTGGTTTTCAGAACTCAATCAAAACTATTGGGACGTTTCCAACTGCTCACTTGTACTTCTTGGCTGCCCACTGCCTCATTCCCTTACATATTCACTGTAATCATCATAAGAGCCATTGTACTAACAATGCCTTGTCTTAATCAAGGTTGCCAGGGTAACATTAACAGTGTCTGACCACCTTTTCTGCTCCAACTCTCACAAAAACCCTCCAAAGGTCTTACAATGGACATGTTCCTGCTTCAAGAAGCAACACAACACCACACTTCCCCTCTCTGGAGCTATCATGTAACTGCAGCTGCTAAAAAAAAAAAAAAAGCCTAATTCCCATCACATATTGCTCTCCAAAAGAGACACCTTGGCTTGGACCATCACTGCTTGTGTTATTATTCCAGGGATTTGCATACAATTACACTGCTGAAAACGAAGAAAGAAGGAATGAAGAAAAAGACAAATGCCAGAAAAACAAGCTGTGGGCAGGCAAGATTATACTCTGAATACTTAATATGTGATCAAGACTTTCAATGTATGCACAGACACTTGATGGGTCAGATGTGCTCGCAGTGACTTTACACAGGAGCAGCTCACAGTGGCCTCCGCGGTGAGTGTTTTGTGATGGGCACAGGGTCTAATTTACTTGTGTAGTCAGCACCATCTGGCTCAATAATGTGTTCCTGTTGATTACTGTTGAGCGCCGAAGCCTTAGTGAGATCATTTTTCTCCGGACGATTGAGCAAAGAGAAGTGAAGGGTGCCAACCTGTCCCCTTAAAAAAACTTTAACCAGGAAAAAAATAACAGATTATGGAGTTTATGCATTATGCTGCTAATAAAGTGATATCTTTATGACTAGACTGCATCCCTTAGTTTCATGGTGTGACAGTAGACATTGCAAGTTTTTATCTGCAGTCATTTATTCACGGTCGAAACAAGGTGTTGTCCATGGGTCAAGAGTGAAATATAATAAAACACATTTGTCTAAACTGACCATAAACTTATTAGAACCAAATTTGTTGCCACATTTTAAACTGAACTATTTTCATTTGATCTATTTCCACTGGGTTTCCAGAATGGAAATCCACAAGATGCTGCCAAAAACTAATCTACATCCCACTTTTAAAAAGGATGACGCACTTGGTGGGAGGGGCTTACAATAGAAAGAAAAATGGTGGATGGTAAAGCATTGCCCTTGTCACTATTACAGCTTTAAATCTTTAGCTGAATTAGTTTAGCACCAATGTGATCACACTACCAGTCAATGGAGCAACTGGTCTTTACTCTAATCCTCACATTGCTTTTCAAAATAATTACAGAACAACTTTTACTGCTAAATAACCTAAAACAATGCACTCCTTTGTGTTCTCCCCATTACTTTACCTCAAAGGGACTCAAAAGGAATGTTTGAGCTTGAAACAAGCCAATTAAGTGATAGAGAAGGATATTGGGAATTTTGTTTCCATTATTAGAAATGAGACCATTGTTTATTGAAAATTACATGTAATCCTTATGTATCCTCATATACTAAGAGCCTTTGAAAATGAACTGCGTGTGTATTTTGGCAATGAAAGTCAAGCAGAACACAATACACTTCAAAGGATTAAAAAGGCATTTCAACCTGGAGAGATTCCAAAATAAATACACAATGAATGTAATAAAGTTTAATGAAGGTAAGACGTTTGCGCTTAGACCCCGGTCAAGACAGATATCATTGAATGAAGTATAGAAGAGCAGAATGTATATTCTGGGAAGTCATCCCCCGGGGCCTAGACATTGGTTGTGCTGATGATGTGGCGAGAGCGGGTGGTGCTGATGAGGAGAAATGCTCCACAGCTGATGTGGTGATGTGGTGGAGGTTGGTTGTAGGACAAACTGAACAGCGGGGTGACGTAGCAGAAAGGGTCAAATAAATATAGGCTGAAACAGGTAGGTGAGGAAGCAACGTTGAGAGATGAAGACAATGCTGCCATCATCAGTGCACAAGTTAATTTGAAGTATAAACAGGATATCAGAGGAGATGTGCACTAACACTAAGTTTTTTGGAGCAGCTAATCTCCACTGTCAGCCATGTGTGGCGCTCTGTTACAGACTGCCAGGCAGACGGAGGAGGCAGGATGCGGTTGGTGTCTTGTTATGTGCCCAGCAGAGGGTGACTCTTTAGGGGCCGCAAAAGATCTCACAGCGGGGCCTGTCAGTCTGCCGCCGGGCATTAAAGCTGGAAATATTACTTTTTTAATGGTTTCTGACAGCCGCTTCAATGATATTGGAATATTGAAGAATGGAGAGCTGCTCAACAGGTTCCACTAGAAAAGAAAAGCCAGAACCAAACTGCATAAAATACATGCGTCACACTCCACATACAATACCAGCTAAAAGTGCCACCAAATAAACTTTACCTGAACTGTGAGAATATTATCCTTTGAGCCGAGGTATATAGAATAACGTTTCTGGTAATAAGCATTCACATACCATATGGACTTTGATGATATTTCCGACATACAGGCACAAGATGCAGGTAGAGGTGGGACATAAAACCTATTGTCTCTAATAAAAGGTAACCCTGACTTCAAACCAGGCATGACTGACGGTTAGGTTATAATGCTTAGACACACAAGGGGATCAAGAAAATGGGGGATTTGTTTGTGAGGTCTTCCTTGAGCTCTTTTGAACAGATCCAGGGTAAATATAATCTTCCCAACTTTTCAACTCTTCTTGAGAGTTCTCCAAGTCTGACACTTTATACTTAAGAAAACCACGCTTACTTCTGATGCCACATTATCATCAATACTGTCGAGGTGTTAAGTGCCCGACTAAAAAGACATTTAATTGGTTTAATAATGCGCTGATTCAGATGGATGCACTGATAATATTGGATGTGACGCAAACGTGGCAAACGTTTGATGAGGATAAATGTACTTGTTACCAAACCAAAATAATATCTGTTTGTAACCGAACAGGCTACTACAGTTTAAAATGATTCAGTGAGTACAAATTTCCTTAAGTAAAAGGCACAAAATGAACCTTCAAATGTCACCTATGTGTCTGAAATGTAAATAAGTGGAAGGGACTTTTACATTCTTTTGTTAAAATTCAATCATATTGGACAGACATACTGGAGGACATGAGAAGAGGTAACGCTGAACCTGGATCCTGTATCTCTGCATTTGGGCTACAGGGACAGTAATGTTGGTTCAGGCTCCCGGAGACTTCATACCATCCTCATGTACGCTGGTGGAAGAAACATCTTTCTGTTCTGGATCAGCGACAGACCCCCCCACTACAGCCAACTAGCACAGACTGATCCTGGAGCTGTCCCCAATCGTGGCTCCACCTTCCACTCCGGGACGGGACAGCACCAGGAGGTATGGTCCCCAAACCTCCGCTTTGTCGGGGCAGAGATGGCCTTGGTGGGGCACAGTACTTACTAGTTGTGTTCTTTTTCATCATTTTCTTTTGTTCCCCTGGACTGTGCTGGGCTGTCCGCTTGGTCATTTGTTTGTTTGTTGTTAAAAAACGTTAATAAAAATATATACAAGAGTGGTTACATTTAGGCATAGAAAAGTTTGGTTAAGACTGAAGGAGGACAGAAGCAGGTTTACCTTATTGTAACTGATTGATTTAAGTTCTCATTTCTACTGTACACAAAGCCAGATATATACATACAGCCAGCATGCAGATACTTTACATGCACACGTTTGATTTGGAAGACCGGTATTGTACAATTACTGAAGCATAATGAGTTTTAAATCCAGACTCAATTTCTATAAACTTCCTTTAAAAACTTAGGATGGCTGGTAAATGTTATATTAAGTGCCATTTGCTTTATTTCCAAACAAATTCACAGCTGTAGCGTCGGTGACAAGTAGCACGCGCCCTATTTGCCAACCTCTCAGTGATTAGCATCACAGCGCAGCCATCAGGCAGCCATGCATGGCCTAGATAAACACTACACAAGTCCATACAGAGGCGTGCGTGGCCCAGCCAGCTGATAGCTGCAGCTGCTGCCTCTCCACAGTGGGATATTAAATTGGAGGCTGTTCTAATCTCTACCATATCATGACATGTTCACTAAGGCACGGAACAGGAGATCACAGCTCTTTAATGTAATTAGTCTGGGATTTGTGTTTCATTACAAACATCATTAAATTCCGATCTATTCTTCATCAAGAGAGAAAAGGAAGAAAATATGGGTGGGAGAACTTCTCACTGAGTAATCTCACTGCAATTGATCTGCCTTTGATGATTTAGGCTCTTTGGCGGTGGTGAAGTAGTCACTGAATTCATTAGGTACACTGGAAAAGAGCACATTTTGGCACTTGTATATTTCCTCATAGCAGCTTATGACTGTGTTTGAAGTTGGGTCTAGTAAAAGTCAAAGAAGTAGCTTAATAGAACTACGCTGTGGCTTTACAATCATAGTCTCTATGGAAAAATCTATCTGACAGATGTGTGCATCTGGTTTCATTGCTTTTATTGGTGTACGCTCCACTTTCCCATGTCATCAAAGCATATATAGCCTTGTCTGCTTAACATCCCCGTCATGCCCTTGACCGAGACATGGACAAACAATCTAGAGCTGTCCCTGGGCGCTGCACAGTGACTGACCACATGGGACAGCCTAGAAGATGGACAAACACTGCCCACAGAAAATAAAGGTCAACTTTCAATGACATTATCTCATGAAGGAGCTTCGATATTCGAGATTATTAATGGATTCATACAATCTGTCTGATTTAAGAGAATGTGTTGGATCATCTCCTACCTTCTATTAGAAACGTTAGCATTTGTATGTGCTTAGTGTGTGCTTAATTATTATAATATAAACCAAATGCATTTCTGAATTTCAAATCACATCTCAACACCATCTGTCAACAGATGGCATCGATGCAACAAGTGCAGGGAATCTAAATGTAAGAAAAACAAACATGTGCCTTCACAGATGACATGCATGGCACAGACAACACTTCTGACCAAGTGAAAGCAACACAGGAGTGACTCTGAGGTGCCATTTGAAGAAAACCAGAGAGAATGGTCTGTTCAGTTGGACGCAGAAGGAGCTTAGCTTGCACACAGCCCACTCTGAATGCAGCATGTGTTTCATCTTAACATTCCACTTTGCCCTTGCTCTTTCTCGACTGCTGCTCGTGAACCAACTCTACAATCTCTGCCTGCCAACACTGGAGGGCCAGCCGCCTACGATTACACGCACAGGCTCACATCCTGAGGCCAGCCGGCCGACTGAGCGGGCAAGACAAGGGCCGTTATTTAAACCAAATGGAAATAATAATATGATTTGGAGGCAAGGAGGTTGAGCTGGCAGAGAAAGGTAGAGAAAAGTGGAAATGTTACCTTGCTGACGAAACTCCATGAGCACGAATAGGAAGTGTGTGTTCTGGGGCAGGGGAGCTCTCCTACATGATCCCACCCAGCACGACAGCAGGTGAGTCCACTAAGCTCTGTGTTCGGCTGTGGAGCTGCACTCAAAACCTCCCGAGGCTCACAAAACCCTCAGCTTTCACAAGGCAGGACATGGAAGATGGAGGCAGGATTTTTACCCTTCAGGAGGAGGGTAGAGGGAGGGATGGAGCTTACACAGGGTGGCTACTCAAATCTCCGCCAGGAGTCTTAGGGGAGGTAGGAAAGTCCACAAATTAACCAGACTAATGCTGTGTGTCAGTTACACCTGTGCAATAAACGCAAAATTAAATTAAAAATGTATGCCTTTATTGATGTCCTTGGATGTTTTCAGTAATCCAAGACATAAAGAATAAGAGGTTAAACAACAAGACTAAAAGCAATATCTCAAATGATATTACTAAAAACAACCTGCAATTTAGGGGCCAGATCTACTAAGCTGTGCAATTTAGCTTGAGATGGGAATTCACAATTTACAATAAAGCCCTATTTAACAGCACACTAATTAAAACTGAGCCTGGATTTGGGTTCATTTCCATAAATTCAACCCTTTTCAACACAAAACAGCACTGTTGATGTAATGCCTCAATACTCACACCTGAAACGAGTTGTGCCACATCCCTTCACTATAACCGTCAGAACAAAAGCTTTTACATACACCATGTCCACAATGTATCTACTTGGCAGCCAACATTATTTTGACTCATTCTGCACAACTCAGAATCACAAACATGCACCTCTTCCCCACATTTTTCAAGGTAAAAAATAAACTTCCACAACTACACAGGCATAAGGGCAGGGGGAAAAAAAAAAAACCTGTGCCAAAGGTCAACTCATTAGTAAATAATGACAGGTCCTCTTTTGGGCTAAACATAAAGTTTACTTAATACCGCATCTTAAATCTTAATACTTGGTTTAGTCTCACTCAATGAGAACACTGCACAGCATATTCTGTGAATAATAGAATAATTATAATTTCCTAAAATAATGCTGAAGGTTTCTTAATACATGCCTCTTAAGTAACGTAGTAAAAGTAATTAATGCTTGGTCATTTTAGTAGACTGTCCACATAAATAAAAGGACAAACACAAAAGCTCGGCTGTTCACATAAGAGGAAGTAAAAAGGTGTCAATAGTGTAGTTGTCTTTCAACCAACTGCAAACAGGGCATTTCCGTGCCCTAAAACCTGCGATGACGTTAGCCTGAGCCGAGCACAGCAGGGGCTCTGTTGAGGGACAGTGCGGTCTCCACCAGTCGTCCACACGGCAGCAGTTCACCGAGTGCAGCTGCGACCAAGGCTCAGCAGCATAAACACATGTGCCAACAAACAGAAACACCTACACAGGCCTCTATTCACAACTACTGCTACGTCAACAGCCAGAAATGAGCAGGTAATGTTGTTCTCTAAATCAACTGCACCAGTAAAGGCTGCCAGCAGTTTTCATTTTAGATTTTAGCTGGTAGTTACACAAAAATAATTACCCTACAGCACAGAGATTTGACTGGTGTCTCTCCCTGAGTAGAGTTAAAGATTTTGGATGTTTAGCCATCCTTTATGTTACATTGTGATTTAAATGGATAACACACGAAACACAATGCAGTAAACCTTGTATAATAGTTGTCACAACAGAGTGGGCCATGAGACCAATCAGAGCAGCTGATGCTTAGTGAAGGCTCAAAGGTATAATAAGGACAGTAAGGGGCCTAAAAGACAAATGTGTAAATCCACAGAGAGTGAGAGGTAGATGCCAAGGTACGTGGTTATTTATTTACAGATTTTGACTGAACCTTAAGACATACTGTATCCAAAGCATTAAGATTCTCATGTAGAAGCGGCACATATAAAACAGCGATAGGATTTAAGCAGGAGCACTGAGCACAAGAAAGAACATTAGAAGAGCTGACATCCATAAAAACATGCATTGCATTTCATTAATTTGTCATGCTGTGAAAATGTACTTATACATAAACATTCAACATCGTGTCATGCTGTTTTAAATGCTATATGGAACAATGTGAGTATGGTGAATGTCTGAAGGAGATATGAGTGGGCTTCAAAGCTGCACTGGATAAATTATCCAAAAGGTACCAGGGAGTCCATTATGTGTCTTTTGTTAATCCTTGCTGATGCACTAAGTGAGTGATTTATCTTGTCACATTTTACTCATCGGTTTCCAAGCCATCCTTTTTTTCTATGTTCTGCCAAACTTTATGCTTATAGAGCACAGGGACCATCAAATCTCATTAAAAAAGATAAATTCCCTGCTACAGAATTAGGTTTAATATGCATACTATTATTTTGGTATTAGCAATATGCAAAAAGCATTTAAATAATAATATGGTAAAACAATAGATAGAAAAATGTTTATTATTTTCTGTAACACAAACAATGAAATGACAGGTCCAATATTTCTTTCATAAACATGTGTCACAGCTTTTTGTATAGACTTTTTTGCAGCTGTGTATTTGTCTTTGACACAAGTTAATATTGATAACAAGTATCTCTGCTGTGTCTAAGTGTAAATATATTCAGTGTTGGACATGCAGTGATTATGAAGTAGTGAAGTCTCACCGAGAGTGTGCACTTAATGTTTAAAGCTTACTTGAATCTTTATTGGCCATGTAAAGTTGCTGACATAGACAAAGAATGTTATGTTGGGGCTATTGCGGAAATCAAAGTTCTCGTTGGAAAAGCTGTCCTTAAACTCCTTGATGTTGCTGCGGGACACGATGGGGATTTCTTCACCGGTCTGCGTCCCTGCTGCACAACACAAAGGGAAAAGATGAGTACAATCATTGAAACGTTCTCATTATTTAAATGTACCTGGATTTCTAGTTGGGTCATACCTGTGAAGCTGGTGGCCCATGTGATGTTCAGGTTAAAGTTCTTTGACGCATTGATGAACATGTCTAAATCCCGGTTAGGCTAAAAATGAAAGAGAAACAAACATAGTAAATGTTGCAATTATGCTGCTTTTTTAAAAAGAGAAAAAGTATCCAACTTGATTTATGGATTATTGTACACAACAGTTAAGTGAGCAGTGTCATATGTCATATAAAAAAGTGTACTCACAGTGTAACCCTTTTTCTATACAGGCCTATTTGGAAATACATTTTACAGCAAACATTATAAAATAACTGTAAACTGCCAATTTTGGTTTTTTAAAGCAAGAAGCTGGAAAACTGGCTTCTTCAAATAAAGTAACTAGATAAAAGATCTAAATATTTTACAGGGCACTAAATCTGTGCATGGTTTATAAATCTTGGTATGTAAGGCATCATGGTTCTCTGTCAGACTGTCAAAGTTGTTTCTCTGTTTTTTAATTCAGTGATAGTTTTGCTAAAACTTGTGACTTTTGGCTCATTAAACTTTACTTTACCTAAGATCAGCGCTTGGCATTGCCTCCCAAAGGTTTTACACTCAGCAGATTTGCCTCATTTAATGCAAGGTGAATTTATACTGGGTATCCATCAAATAGCTGAAGCACAGATGATTAAAAAGTGATTTCTGGTGCCTTTAAAAACAGATTTGTACACACCTCTAGCTGCCTTTGTTAGCTTTTGGCACCAGCTTTGTCAGGGGGGAGATGCCATCTGGGATATTTAATCAGATCTTTATGTTTGACGTTACGCTCCAGATGCTGCAGTCGCATAAACAGCACCGGACAAGACGGTCTTAGTCGTGGAAACATCTGTGAGAACAACTGTGTGATGAATGTATTTAATGTATCGTCATCACACTGTCTGCTGCTCATCTGTGGCACACCTACTCCAGCTAAGTCCAAAGTCAGTTTTGGACAACGAATAAGCATAGTTTTGGTTTTCAAAGCAATTAAGAAGCTACCCGGTAACTTTGATTTATTTCAACGTCAAGATGTAAGCCATTGAATCATTGAGTTTCTCATTTGGTTTGCAATTGCGTTAAAGCTTCATTGATGGAAAATTCCACAGATAGCTCCTCTCAGAATAATTGCATATTACTCATAGACCTGAACTATATATAAGGATATAAGAATCTACAATCTATCCTAAAAACAGCTGATCAAGAGCTGTTCACAGTTGGGGTTGTATGCCTAATATTCAAAATATTTCCATCACTGAATACATTTTAGCCATAAAAACAAAGCTACAACGTCTAATTTTAATTTGTAATTTTATAATATTGCAAGTCTTCTTGAACAATAGATCATTTGGATTGAATGTCTTAGCCTTTTTACACAGTACATTACTTTTGGCAGATTTCCATTATCTCCTGTATTGTTTTATGCCCTCGTTGGTGGCCTTGTAAATGTAATCATATTTAAACTATACTCTGTGTCTGTGTCTCGTGAGGGCTGTGAAATTATTCTCCTCCACTGGCGCTGACTTTGCAAACTCTAATCCCAATAAAAAGGACAGCTGCTGTGGCAGTGGGACGTTGAGACACACACCTCCTCAGGTGTTGCCACGAAGTTGATGGCGGTGTAGTAACGGTCGTCCTCCTGCGACAGGCTGAAGGTGAACTGGTAGTCGATCAGAAGAGTGTCTGTGTGAAGCCATCGAGCCGGCGGCGCAGGCGTGCAGTGGATTATAAAAAAGAAGAACACCTCAGTCAGTACAGTTTGAAAGTCACACAGTCACTCTTTTCTTCGCGTTTGTCAGCAAAGTCACTATAACAACTGGCTGTCATATCTCAAAATCCACCGATGACATTTAGTCACCTTCATATAAACACAAAGCATTTCAACGTTTAGAGGAAAAAAGTCACAAAAAGTTTCTCATAGGGCTGTGCTTCAAACGGTATCTTCACTAAAGATACGACCGTAGGACGTATTTCAATAAGATAGCCAATGTTAAATTTGCTAATATTCACCTTTAAAATGCAATAAAAATGCTAATAATAGTGCTCACTGTAAATTTTAATTTTAAAGCTGGTCTAATGCAAAGTCTCATTCAGTGAAGTGGACCATGTAATACAAGTCTAACAGACACCAGACACTATTTAAAGTTAAGGTGTTGGCCATTACTTTTTTCTAGAAGACAGCAATAATTACAAGTAATGCTTAGTTTCTTTATTCATATTTATAGATAATAATAGAAGCAATCTACTTTTACCTTTGACTGTGCTTCATCATCTTCTCAGGGACCTTACTGAACTACTAATTGCCTATTGCTCTTACAAATAATGTAATTGTCCTTTTTTGACACGACTCTGATTGAAGTATGTGTTGTAATTGCCTCTTAAGATTAATAATAGGCTTTAAATGTTACTAATCCCAAAAAGAAGTGATTTTGTGACTTAATTCAACCTCTGACGCCACAAACCAACAGGAGCTGGGTGCTAGTTCCCAGTGCAGGTGCTGATTATCTTACTGTGGGATTATCTTGTGAACTTTCTCAGAACCAGATTGTTTTTCTTTCACTACATGGATAGGAACCTTACTCGGGACATATTTTTTAAACATGCCCACTTTCCTAGCAGCACTACAATCCTTGAAACACGAATAGTTTCCTTTCTGCTTTGTGAAACTAAATTGGCTCAGGGTGGTTACAGGTTTGGTCTCGGTCCAGTCCCGGGCCAGGATTGAGTTGTTTTGTTGTTGAAATTGAAAAGAACTTTGAAATTACTGCCTGAACCAGCCTTAAACTGCCTCACTGCTAAAAGGGCATCCAAGATTTTTGTGATTGACTTTTATCAGTGTTTAACCTTTGGACTGCTTCCACCTGGGGTTTCTCCACAAAAGAAGTTTCTCTCTGGCTTAAACATCAAACGCTGTGGCCTCTTTTGATTTAAGAGCTGTGTAAGTGTCTTAGCTGTGGCCCGAACAAGGACTTAAAGTAAGGCCTTACAATGTTTCGCTGTAAAAACCCTTCTGCTTTCACTGAAGCTCGTAATTGGGATTCAACTTACAGTAGCATGTGCCTTTGAGGGGGTTGCCTTGGTAACGGTTCTCGACTTCACACCTGAAGGGGAGAGGCAGGAGATTAGATGAACAAAAATGGGGCAAAGATGGGGGAAAAAAAGTGATTGGGGAGGAAAAGTGACAAAAAGATATGAAGACGGGTGGATTTGGAAGATTTAGTAGCTCCTGAAAAAGTCAAACTAGAGACGCTGAACAGGTTTGACATTCAGGGAAAAGAAGGCACACCATAAACACCTACTGCATACTGAAGTTTTAATCATAAAATTAGAAGCAAAGTTTTGGATATGGTTTATATAATTGTCTAACAATAACTGGTTTAAACAGTTTTTAATATTGTCAACCAGTCAAGTATTTCTAATTTAGTGAGGTCAATAAAAACTAATAGGAGGGATTTGCACATCTGCTGGTATGTCAGGTCAAATCTTTTGACTCTTGCTTGGGTCATTTGCCCAATGTCAATCCCCTCTCTCTCACTTTGTTTCCTGTCAATCTACTGTTATCAAATAAAGGCATAAAGGTCCAAAAAATGTGTTAAACAAAAAAATGCAGTTTTACTGACTGAAGTATGGTGAGATGTTTGTATCATATGTTTCTTGTCGGTGAACTATAACAATTTAAAGGTTATATATAAAAATAATTTAGAGACTAGGTATTGTATGGTAAAGTTATATAGTGTTGCTTTAAAGATATAACACCATCTGAAACAGGTCTCTTCCTACAGGCACTGGTTTACCTATGTATTCTGAATATTCTAGAAATATCACTGTAGTGTTTAGAAACTTTCTTGAATGACAGCCAAAGATGTCAATGTGTTGTATTACAAAGATATTGACTGAAAGCTTGAGGAGAATGTGAAAAAGACAAAGCCTGACAGACGAGTGTCACGTTGTGAAACTCACAGGTGGCAGCGGTCTCCCTTGATGCCTTTGGTTGTGCAGAAGCACTTGCCGCTGTTGGGGTTGCACATGCTGGCATGGCCGTTACACTTGCAGGCTGAAAAATATAATGAAAACTAATATTACAAACATGGTTCATGTCATTTGAAAACATAATACTGTGCATGTCCCTAAATTACAAAGCCAGTATACAGTAAATAAGAACTCTACACAATTCATCAATGGTGAAGCAAAGGAAAATGGTTACTCAAAACTGGCTTCTTTCAGCCAAAAGAAGTACAAAAATAGACTTGGTGTTTTTAAAGGTGCAATAATAAACCTATTTATGCTTGGACATAGAGTTTGTAAAAGACAGTGGGTATAAGATCCCCAGAATTTCACATTTGAAAAATTAAGCTTTGAATTACAGGCAGTTTAAAAAACAAGCTTCAAGTCCTGATAAAAGGGATCCACAGCCTGCCATGATTAGCTGAGAGGTAACAATTCCCTTTGAAGTCTGTCAAGGCACTTTCACGTAAACAGGAAGCAATAAACAACAGCTATTATGCTGCGAAACATATACAGCGTCTGAGGCATTGATCAACTGTCACTGATGAAGTAAATATATTCATCCCACGGTCCTACACTAGAAATACACATCCTAAACTCAGAAAACATACAGCAGAAAGGTAATATATTGGTGAGGTAAATTAAGCTGTCCACCAGCACAAAATTAGTTGTCCAAATGACAGACTGACAGTTTTAACTGAACACTAAAGTAAATCTTTATTATCCTCAGGACATGTTTTACAGTGCTCCCAGAATCAGGAAAATGGCCGACATAAACTGCACTGTAAAACACTGACAAGTTAAATAAAGCTGGTGTAGTGACTGGATGATTTAGAGGCAAAGTGAACAGTCTGTGGATACTCACGCTGGCAGCTGCCTCCGTTGGTGGGGTCGCCATAGAAACCAGAGATACAGCTCTCGCAGTGTCGTCCAGTTGTAAGGTCTCCACACTTCTCACACACGCTCTCATTGACACACTGGCTGTGGCCGTTACACTGACAAGCTGCATAAGACAACATTTTTAATAAACTATATACAGTCATAAACCAGTTTGTGAGATTAGAATAGGTTGTGATTTACTCTCCCTTTTCTATTAAAACAAAGAAAGATGAGGACGACTGCTTGAAAGGATCTATAATGTCTGAAATCAAACGTGCTGTACCTGGGCAGTGAATAAAGGACCAGTTGTACATGGCCTCGCTGGGACACATGGTAGCGTTTAGGGCAGGCTGGGGGGTGGCAGGCAGACCAGGCAGTGTGGACGGGGCTGGGACCGAGGTCTGGAACGGGCCGCGGTATGAGCCCTCGATGCATTGACCTTTCCCTGTGTTACTTGGGTCAGTGCACCACCCGCAGCCGGGCTGGTCCAGACACTGGCCACATGTTCTGTATCCAGAGCAGTTCTCCGCTGTAGAGAAACACAAATAGGATGCTGATTATTACGGCTATTAACTGTAAATGGCAAAAGCAGTGGTTTATATCCTTTAACCCTTCCATGAATGCTCTGTCTACTCTGATTGGTCAATAGTCCCACTCCATTGTAACAAGGGCTTGGATTCATTTTTAGACATTAGAGTATGTTTATACTTGGCCTTGTTTATGAGCTTAAAAGAGTGTAATCAACATTATTTGTCAAGAAAAGTACTAATGAGGACTGTGCAGTAACCAGAGGCTTAGAAGAGGCCATAGTGTGGTTCTTTTTTCATGAACCGACACCTGAAGACTTACTAACTAACATGTTGAAAGCACAAAACAGAAACACTTTTTAGTTTCAGGTCTTTTGAGTCTTAAATGTCAGTTTGCAAAGTGTTACTTTTATTTTTTCTCGTGGTGCAAATGGGATAAATAAAATACCATATGTTTTACAGTGAGTGTTGGACAGAGCCAAGATAGTTTCCTGTTTCTAATTCGGCTCTATATTATAGAGTGAAGATTAGCCTTCTGGCTCCAAATCCACAGCTAATCTTAACAGGACTAATCTTCAGTCTTAAAACAGTCAATTCAAAAAAGAAACTACTCACAGGATCTTTAGTCAGGCACTCACATATTCAGAAAAATAGAAAATGGTTAGATTTAGAATTGTTTTTTTTTTAAACTGTCCCTCCACTTGTTGGTCCACCACATTTCGAGTTATCCTGTTAACATATGTCTTTATTTTCCAGCCTCTGTCCATTGTGACCATAACAAAAACAAAAGCAGTGCACATAAATATTATTACAATGCTAGGTGTATTCAATGTGGGCATTTAATCCAGTCCTAAAATTATTTGTTGGTTAAATAATTGTAAATGATTGCTTTTTGCCAGATTAAGTGTGTGTGACTGTACGCAATGTTCTCACTTTTATAAAATGTAAAGCAGTAATCGTTTTTATATTAGTCCCAGAGAGTTACTTTGCGTATGGCTGTAAGTGAATATTTGTACTTAATTGACCAGCTATGTTATCGAAATGGAAACTTCTCTCTGCTATGCCTTAGAGAGACACATTACAGCCATTTTGTTGGAAGGGCCAATTTAACTAATGGGAAAAGAAAGCATATGGTCTTATTTTAGACAGAAAAAATGTATTGCCAAAGTGCTTGAATGGTTTAGCAGCAAATAAACTGCAGGTGAAGCATTACGTGAGTTTCTTGCTTTCATGAATTGCACCTCGGTCGACGTTGGATATGCATAGACTTAAATCAGAGCTCTAAATAGTCTACTGCACCATTTCACAAGCCTGACATAATATTTCCACAGCTCCAACAGTGCGATTTGTTTGGAGCCAAGTTGTGAGAAAAGGAAATGCAGTAGAGAGCTCTCATCCCACTTAAAAGTAAACACTTTATGTATAATCGATGTGTTTTGACTCCAGAGATGCTGAAGGCAGAGCTCAGTGCAAATGTCGCACAAAAGGTTCCCACACACAGGAACGATTTGATCAATATGGTTTGTATTAAAACCCGATATTTCCCACTAAACAATGGTCCAAAATACTGCTTTAAAATCTCAGAGATTGTGGAGGAGGGTGTTTGGACATTTGAGGGTATTATGCAATACTTTCAATCTAACTTAACCAAATACATCTGATAGAGTAACAGAGTATTAGAGGATGGTCTTACGTGGACAGGCGTTCATGGTGTACCACTCCATACACTGTCCGAAAGGGAAGGAGGCGACGTAGGCATTGGAGTCGACGCACTGCTTCATGTTACTACACCACATGCACTCAGAGCTGCTGCTGGTGCATTCACTGCAGGTCGATCTCATGGCACACGGCGTCCGGCACTGCTTTGCACTATGGTTGGCTAAGAAAAACACCACAATATATTTAAATTTATGAATTTAGAGCTGTCCAAACAAAAGGGGACAGCTTTACTAGATACTAATAGTTTCTACATTAAAACCACACATTCTCAATAAAACCACCCTGCTTCTGTGGATGAGTAAAGAAACACTTTAATACTGAATGCATTTAGGTGGCAGTTTGTAAAATATACAGAGCTATGTGCCAAACATCATGTGTAGCTATTCAAGTCATTTTGCCAGGAGTTTGAAAGTAGTTTATTTATTTTCTCTCTCAACACTGAACAAATAAACATTTTCTATTTATAAGTTTCAACTGAAAAATTACTGAAGAGTTGGGATCTCTGTCATTTTTACACGATCAAATCTGGAAGTACACTTAAACCTGACACTTTTAATTCCTGTCCCTTTAAACAGTAAGTGGCATCTTGAGACGTACCTGGCCGTTCACACAGGCTGCCGTTGACTGGATTGATGCAGGTCTGGGCCTTGAGTCCACTGAACGCCGGTTCGGCCAGGTAACCACAGAAGCCTGCGTCGCTGGGTTCACCTGGCAGCCACTGCAGAGACGTGTTGGTGAAGGGAGACATGTCCTCCCAGCACCAGTACGACACGTTGATCTTCCTCAGCCCCACCCATGGCGTCACAGAGGCTTTATACTGGAAAAAACAGAGTCCTTATTATTAGCCGCCATCATTTCAGTCCTGTTCATTTCTGATTAATACATGGTTCATGCTGGTCTTTATTTCTGGAAATATCTTTTCTCTGTAAGAGAGTCATTCAATATTTGAAACTTGTCTTCCTTATGGACTTAGCCACATACTTTGAGCATGGCTGACCAATCAGAGCAGACTTCTATTCGCATTTAAAGCTTACACAGAAATTATATTTATTACACTGTTAACAGGAAACTATGTAATAATAATAATCACTATGATGTTACCAAAATTAGGGCTGAGAGGGATTTAGAGCTACATAATTTTTGTCCCTTCTCTAATACCATCTTTTGCAGCCTTGAGGGCAGTGGGTAATAATATAAGTGGCTTATATTTTGTTATGAGAAGGCTCAGTGAGATATGAACAGCCGGTCTTCAGTCTGTCTTTGATGTTCACTGAATAAAGACGCACTGCGACTGCAGATCTTAACCTTAAAGTGCAGAGCCGCCTGTTAGAGCCACTGAACTTTCAGCATATTGAGGATTATGCAACACTCGACAGTGAACACTAGAGTGAGCACATAATGAAATATTTAGACAGATTTAGCTTTGATTAAGCCAATGATGTGAATCAGAAAAAGACAAAAAACACATACATTTTAGTTTAGAGTTTAAATATTTTAGACAGTATTTGGAGCTGCTTTTCTGGGTAAATCAGTCAAGTCCAGCTCCAAAAACAAACCTGTTTATATACAGCAACAGTATATAAAGAGACCACTGGTTGTAGCTCTGAATTTTAAAAAGACTTGTTTAGACACCTGGCATTAAAATGGCACATATACAATGCATTTTTGACACAGTGCCGAGGGACAACCCATCTGATTCTTCGAAGCAGGGTCCTCTTGTTCTTAGTGATCTTATAGTTCGACTCGACACACAAGGAGCATCCAGTAAAACTGTAATGTGGCTCTGAGAAAAAACATATTTTGGTTGGCCTTCTCTGGTCAACTCCCTGCCTTCTACTAAAACAGGACATACAGTAGACTGGAGTCATTTAAACTTAAGTGTTTGTTTTTTTAAAGAGAGTTCAGAGATCAGCTTGTGACCAAAGCTGATCTCTGTCTAGTGTTTTCGGTCTTGTATGTGATTGAGCTCTACTGTTGTTTGTAAAAGCCCTTAGCCTAGGCCTAGGGCTTCAATAATGAGCGAATGGAAAAGGTTGGGGTAAAATTAACAGCCCATCAAATATGCTTTGTTTACTGTTTGCTTGTCAATAAAACTGTTCCCTGTGATTGGTTGAGATCATGACAAAAACATCTGATATCGGTCCAACAAGAAAAAATGGCTGTAAAATTAATACCTTCTCCTTCAATAACCACTACATCTCAATATAATTGATAAAAATCTATATCATACTATTATGAGTGTTATTGCCAGTGGCAGTTTGAAGTAGATAACTAATGCTGTACAACCGTCCGTCCTTCACACCTTCACCTTCACTCGGAGACGACTGACCTGCCTCGAATGATATAAACTCTGCTCGCAGCAGTAAGTCGATCGCTGGGGATAGATTTCTGTACGTTTGCTCTAATGGAGCGCGTAAGAGATGTCTGAGCTCTGAGGAAATGTTTTGTTAATGGTAGATTTGTTTCACGCTCACTGGTTTGAAAAAAAACACAGACAAAACATCCAAGTTGAGCTCACGTATTGACAGAAAAGAAAAGAAAATCCTCAAACTGAAAAAGTGCAAGCAGGGTTTTTGGGAAGTGTTTGTCCTTACCACTACACTCATAATCTGCAGCTCCTTCAGGACAAAGTCGACCTTCTTCTGTGTGGTCAGCGAGGCCAGCACAGCGTTGTGGCTCCTACAGGCCAGCTTAGCGTTGTCATAAGAGTCCTTGGCTGTGATGAACTTCAGACACGAGTTTCCCACCAGATGCCAGCTTTCACCACAAACGTTCTCTACAAAAACAACATCTATTTCTGAATAGCAGTTGGACAATTAGTCATGCTACAACATTTAATTGCCCTATATCGCCTTTAATATCTTACAGTGCAGTTTTAGCTTGATTTTAATATGTTTAGTTAATAATCCCGTGTGTACAATAAGTGATATGTTTGAAGAACTCACTTTTCTGTTAAGGTAGTTTCTCCTTGACATAAAGATTTTTATTTCTTTATTATATTAAGATTTGTAATTCTAAATAAATGTAAGTAGTACTTAAAATAATCCAAAGTAAATCTAATAGTATCCATGTGCAGTGTAAAGCTGTAATATTGATTTGGCATTCTTTGCTGTAAACAGTTGTCAGTCTGACAGCTGACTGGCAGACGGCAGGTGTTTTAGTGTGGATTACAGTCAACCACTGACACTGTGGATCTGCTCCGTGTCAGTGACATATACTACACGTGTCTTGTTACCTGGCAGAGAGATGCACTCCTGGTTTCGAGGCTCCCACTGACAGTTCTGGTCCACAGCGCAGCTCTTACAGCTCGTTTTCTTGTTGCAAACATAGGAAGGGTTGTCCTTTGGACAAGTTTCAAACTCTGCTATTGCCCCCTGAAACCGAACAACAGTGCTCTAGTTAAGCTTTCAGACTGAAAATAAGGACAGATTACAGTTTATTTCATTGAGTGATGCAATTGGTTTTACATTTATGACAACTTTCACCTGGGATAAAAGATGCCAACATGATAAAAAAAAAAGACGGTTATTAACACAGAAAGCTGGGGAAACCAGAGGAGACATATGAACTCTCAGCGTGTGCTGTTCAGCATCTAAATGAGCAGCAATCTAATCTCCGGCTGATAAATCAGATTTGGAGCTAGAAACAAGAACGTGCCTCATCAGTCATTTATTTATTCATTATTCAAATATAACTCCACGTCTCAATTTATAACGTGTGTGAGAATTACAGGGTGGCATTTATTTAAACATGTCTTGTTACAACATTTATTTATTGTTTTAATTATTGTAAAACAAGACATTATTCACTGTACATTCAGTTACAAAAGCCCATAGGGTACAAATGTATCTGTCCATGATTCAGTGGTAAAATGAGAACTCAATTTATTTACTTAAAGAACAAACAGTGTTTGACAAAGAAGAGTCTTTACGTATGGCTTTTGCAATGTCAGTTAGAAACAGGGAAAAAAGAACATAGTTTTTGGACAATTGGGCAACTTTTAGCAGCGAGACACAGACACTGTTAGATCTACTGTTTTACGTTTCCGCTGGCTCATGATACAGAGTTTAAAAGACTATTTTCTCACCGAAGATGAGGTGCAGTTGCTTCCCATTGAAACACACTGAGCAGAGCACCACTGGCAGCCGTTGGTGTTGGCGGTGCAGCTGTAGCAGTCCGTGTACTGGTCACACCTCTCGTTATCAACGTCTGTAAGACACACAAGGAAACAGCTTGTTTCTAAAGTGAAATATACACAAACATGACATAATACAACTGTGCTGTTGCTTGGTGATTTATTTTAGCTTGTCCTGTTTTGTACTTTCTTTAAAGCTTTGGCCCAAACCCCAAAGACAAACAGTATGTTTCTTAAATGGAGATGTTCAGAGACTGTGGGGAAAGTGGGGCAGGTTGAAGGCCAGCGCCAGAGCAGAGGCCTGACACTGTATTAAATGTTCCTGAAAATTTCAGAGCCAGACTTTTCATCTGCTGACACTTGTGCAGACACTGACTCTGGAAAATGAGGTCAGCCGTGTTGGGGAAACGGATGATTTTTTGTGACAAATGGCAAACAGCAAACTGGAGAGAGACAAATCTCAGTGGGAAGCTGTACTGTCCCTGGTGATTACCTGCTCCTGTGGAACCTGGCACACACACACCTACCCACACACCCACCCACCCATTTTACAAAAAGGATTAAATATTAACAAAGGAAAACAATCATAAGATCTGGTTTTCCGAGTGCAAAACCCAAATGCTCTTTGAAATACAACTTTAAATGCACTGACTGCCTTAATAAACTAAAAGACAAAAAGACTTTACAAAATGAATTAGGCCCATTTGCCACATTTTAAACCTAATACAGCCACAAAAGTAAGTGGCAACTGTTTTTCCTCGTATGATTTACATTGGCGTAGGCAGCCTGTGACTAACAAGCCTGGGCATCTCATCGGACATGAGCGCTGTGCATGTCGATAAGGGATGGAGTAGACAACAGGAATCTAAAATCGTCCTCCATTAGTTTCACACACGACAGACAGTGGGCTCCACTCACAGGATCTTGTACTACAGGAAGGGGACAGCTGCTGCTCAGGTGTTGTCATACTGTCCCAGGGTAGGCATGTCTCATCGATGCTGTTCCAGACGCAGTGGATCCCAGGCGAGGCTTGAGCACAGGACGCAGCGCTGGAGAAGGCCGCACAGCTGGGAGAGGTGTACACAAGGACATCACTGAGCAGCAGGCTGTTGAACCCGCCGAATACATACATCACACTGAAAGAGAAGAGCAGAGAGGGGAGGTTAGTGCCCCGTCAGGAGGGGAACATGAGCAAGCTCCAAATGGGATGTAATAAAACAAAAAAAAGTAGTATTTTAAACTGATCTACTTTGTTGTGGTTTAAATACAAAAACGGCCTCATTAGTAATGTATTGAACCTGTGAAACAATGGGTTTTGTGATTTTCAGTTGTGATTGAGTTTGCCAAATTATAAAGCCACAAAAACCAAGAAACTGGAATAAAATGCATATGTTCATAGTATAATAATAGAGGCTGTTTTTTTAATAAAAAAAAAAAAAAAAAAAAACAAATACAACTTAGTCAGATGATGTACAAATATTAAGATGAAAATCAATTAACGTCTCCCTGCTACTCTTATAAAAAGGATAAAAAGGGGAGCTTGTGACAAATGTGCGCTGTAACTGGTTTTTAACTTTTTTTGGCACACAGTAAAGCTGAGAGGCTTAGTCTGAGGGCTCATTCTCTTCTCTAGGCTTCTACCCTCATAAATCTGGTGAAATCCCCAACACGCGCGAGCTGCAGCCCACAGAGCCCCTGCAGTGTTTGGGTCTGTTTGGATGCAGCGTCCAGGGCATTTCTGAACATCTTTCCTCCACTGGCCTCTGCTCGGCTGCAGGATTAGTCTGTGTGTAGCTTTGAGTGTGTGGCTGGGCACGAGGATACAGGGTAATTTGCACCAGTCTGATCAAAAGTCTCCCTGGATCATAAAGGGCACACTTCAAACTCTTGTTCTGGACATCCTGCTGTGCGCACAGATTAGAAAGAGGAGGAGGAGGGGAGAGGCAATACTTCCCTTTTCATTTGAAAACACAGGAGCCACAGGAAAGAAACACGGGTGGTAGAGACAGAGAAAGGGTCATTAAATGGCTCTAAAAATTACTCCTTAAGTGCCTTCATTTTTTCTTTTTTTTTTTTATCTATCTCTCTACAAACCTATTTTATCTACAAAATAAAAGCTTCCAAAAAATCTGATTTAAGATAGAGTAATGCAGCTTTTAGAATATTATAGACTTTATAGGAAAGAGCTCAAAGACGCATTCTTGTGACAGAGAAACATGGAACAAATTCAACTGCTTTTTCTTTTAATATGGTAGATGCTTTACCAGGTGAGCCACAGGGGAACCTGCATAAAATGAGTATCTGTAGAGTGTGGGCACTTCATGTTAATCTGCGTGAATGTTTTATGAGCACATTGTACAGTCAATGTGTTTATCTAAATGAAGTTGAACTGCTTTTGAACTGCTTTAATATGCAACATTGCCATACGAATATGATTTAACCTGCAAAATAACACTAGAGCTTTTACACATTTAAAATCTGTTCAATATGTTTCTCCAGAATTGGTCTTTGAGATTTATAAAAGTGACAAGAAAATAAGCATATTCATTCTGCATATTAAATAGAAGATAGATTTTATTTCTATGCTAATTCAATTCTGAGAAGGTTTTTATAATCTTTAAAATCAATAATGCCTTCAAGTCTGTGGTGAAATTCACAACTGCTTTGACAAAAAAGGGATCATTTTATACAGCCATTATGAACGTTACTGTCCTGGGAGCAGTTTTTCGACAAATGGAGCGAGTGTTTCAAGTGCAGGGAAATGTCATCTTGGATAGGAACCAGAGAATTACCATTTTCATATGAAAAAAATTAAATATACGACACTTTGCAATGTTAAGAATAGAGAAGTACCATCTGTGTTTATACAACGTAAGCCATAGAGTAAACTTGGCTGTGCATTTGATGATTTTTTTTGCTTCGAGTCACACAGTACAGGAATTAGAAGGAAACTGCAGCATCTGACTGTGGCTTTGAGACTTTGCAGACCTTTTATATGAACAGCAGGCGTTCACCTAAAGCATAGGGAGACATAATGGAAAAGCAGGAGGTTGTAGATAATGCACATAATTACCCGTCACTGAAGACAGCCGAGTGTCCGAAGCGGTTAATGTCGTGGTGGAGGTCTGGTTGAGGCAGAACTGTCCACTCATCACACGCTGCACAGAGACACAGACATAAAGAGGTCATATGGCCGTACGTTAAATTACATGTGTCTTCAGCAGTGACGTGCCTCGGGTCGTTAGCAAGACCTTTAACAGCCCATAACCTCACGTCAATCAACACAACCGACGACAATGTCCTTCAACGAGACACCAATCCACTGCTGTCAAGAACACAGTGTGATGAGAGGAATATATAGTCATGAATATATAATGTAATGTACAGGAGCATTTACAATGAAGGCCTCAAGGTACACTGCATTGTATGACTCTTTAGAAGAGGAAAAAAAGGACAACTTTCTCATTCATGGCTTATTTATTGTGTTAGCCACTGCACACGCTACGTTTTTGTGCTATCAATTTGAGAACATAGAAATGTGTTTAATACAGTAGCGGCAATATAATTAAGTGACAGAAATATAATGTACAATTTAACACAAATCCATTTATTGCTTGGCTTTTTGTCTTGCCATTGAAAAAGCAAAGTTAGTGAAGTGAAATAAAGTTGGAAATATGCAGTACATTTTGTCACTTTACCAAAGCCACACCGGGCTCAGTGTGAGATTTTTTTTCTCTCTAGAGTCCTGACAGGTGTGAGACAGTAAAGAGAGGTAAATGTGGTCTATTTATAGAAATGTGAGACCCTGTTGCTCTTCCACCTGAGGCTGACGAGGCAGCACAGGAGCAGAGAGACAAAAATATCTAAATGTAAAGGCACTGTTTGGAGAGCATTTGTTTGTAAAAGTTAGATTTAGCTGGAAGATGTCGGCAGAGTTCACACTCTTTTAAAGAAATAATTCCCTGGAACATTTCAAGGTCTTGCCCTTATTAACTCAGGACAGCAGGTTCTCATTACAGTGTTATAATTACGACACAATTACACTAAGTATATCCCAGGGCAAAAGAAAGTATAAATTAATTCTGGTAAATTTGGACAGTTTAGGTCCAGGTCTTTTGACTAAAGTACTTCATATTTTTATTCTTTTTATTACATTTTTATTACTTTGTGGGGTTGCACATGTTGCTTATAATCAACCTGAGGACATTAATGCACAGTTTATGCAACATTAGAGCCTTTGTTAGATGTTAACTGGATAAATCTTTAACATAAATCTTTAAAAGCTGATCAGCCAAATCCATTTCAATCTGAAATGAATGCAAACATGCATGCTCCATAGTCTGTCCTGATATGACAACATATACAGAGAAATAAGTTAACACTATCAACCATGTAAAACCATCTAAAATCATAAATAAGCAGAGAAATGATAAAATATGACAAAATATCTGGACTTGTACAACCTAAGAAAACCTTTAAATGGAGCCTAGGCTGCTGTGGTCCCATCTCTGAGTAAACACAAAAGGACTTGTGAGTGAGTGTGAAAGTCAAAGCTCTATGAAGGCAGCCCCATCGCTGCAGTACATCACCTTCAGACGCCACAATGCAGTGCAAGTCATCATTGTCCCCAAAGAGAGAGCGGCACATCAGCAGGTGGACAGTGCTCTCTGGTGGCTCAAACACAAACTACAAGTGACTGGGACTTTTTTAAAGCACATCCACCAATGACAGGACAGCCCTTAAACTCAATGCTGTAATTGAGTTGAGCTTGTTAAGGAGGGGCAATTAGTCGCCTTTCTGTGGCCCATCTTGACTGTAATTACCAGACAATTACAGAGCGGTGGTGGCTGACAGCGACCTACAGCTGGCTCCGACGCAGAAGTACACTCCACTGCCCAATTACAGGATGACACAGGGTGAGGAGTGGCAGAGGGGACACTGGGGGCACAGCTGATGACGAAAACACAATACTTTTATAATGCTGTACTGTAATCTAAAAAGGACCACTCACTTTCACAAATGACTGAGATTAAGGTTGTCAAAATGCAATCCAAAGCAAAGATAAATGAATGTATTTCTATTTTATCTACAGAACAAAGACCTCAAAGCTTTCCCACGTGGAACGAGTCCCCTTCAGAAAGAGTCATTGAATATATTTGTGACCATTCAGGTTTAGTCTCATTACGCCAATCATCAGGAAATATAGGAACAAGAAAATAAAACAGGACACTTGACTGGGGATTAAATTAACGCCTCTGCATGTACCACTGCAGCATTAGCCACCTCCTTCTTAAACCACAAATAGTCTGAAAGAGGTCCTTTTGTTTGTGGTGGACTCTGTCCCAACATGCGGCTCTCATGAACAAAGCTGTTTACACAGGAAGGGGCTCGTTGTGTGCTGGAATTTCACTGGCTGCCCTTTGCAATGACACAGAAAAACAGAAAGCCTTGGGGTCATTATGTAGCCAATGGGGAGTTTTCCTTCATATTCTTCTTTGACTGAAGCCAGACATTAATGAGCGGCTGTATCAGGAAAAAGCCACGAGTATATGAGAATATTGGCTCTGTTATACATGCATATAACTCTGAAGTATCTCGTTTAGTGATTTAAACTTGCATATTCATTGTCAGATTATAGAATTAAATACACATTACATACTTACAAAAATGTGTTGTGTTTCAATTACAATGTCTGTCTTTCTTTCAATCTTTCAATGAAAGCATCAAAGACTTAAGTAAAAAGACTGCTCTATTGCATTAAAATTTCTGTAATGTTTTTTCAGCTGAACTGCCTTTGACTAGTAATAACTTAAAATACTACTTGTCCCTGTTCAGATCTGACATAAATGCATTGTGAGTGACTAAAATCTTTCACTGAGTTTATTTAATCAAAGTTAGATGATAGCAAAGTGACATTGCAGTGTGTGGAGCGCAAAATCTGATCCACAGCAACGCATTTCTTACGAAGCAATCAATAACAACAAAAAGGCAATGGGCAAATAAAGGTAGAACAATTGATTTATAAGGCACCTTTTTTTAGAAACACAATCCACCGAACAATGGTTGGTCACTGTGACAAGAGGAAGAGGACAGGAAAGAAGCTTGAGTGCATGCATCAGAAGCATAGTAAGAGGCGGAAACTGACTTGTTTTGATGCAGTGGCTGAAAAAAAAAAAAAAAAAAGCTAAATGAATGGTGGCTTTTCATCTTTCGACAGTAACTGGCTGCATTGACGGCTTGTACAACGCTGTATGCATTTGTTTCAGCCTGTAGGTGGAGCTGTTCTCTGTTCCCATGAGGCTTATGTAAAGCATTTTGAAAATAAACAAAATGGTTTTTGACAGCTTTGGAGTTTGTTCATTGTTGTATTTACATTTATTTTATGTGCATCACTGATCGGGTCCAGTGTAACCTTGAATCAAGAGCAAATGAAAGAAGAGACAGTGCTAGCAAGTCAGTCAAAGGCTATAAGTTTAGACAGCGCTTTCTACATTTTTAAATACTCAGCTCTTCCTCTGAGGCAGACTCATCAATCAGTGATTTTTATGTATGAGCCGAAGGAGTGGATTACCTCTTGTGTAAAGACACCTGACCTTATGTCAAGCTGAGGAATCTTCTGAGTCCAACAACAAAACACAGAATATAGCTGAGCTGCTCCCAGGTGACACTGTGGGACTGTCTGAATGCAAAGCAGCGCTGGGCTCAAAAGGAAAACTTGTGCCGGCTCAGCAGATCTCCTGTGTGCATGGAGGTGCTGATGTGGTGAATGTGAAACTCACCCAGGCTGTAGGAGAGGAAGTCAGAGGAGAAGCACTTGGCTCCGTGGCTCATGGACGTGTCGTTGTGAGTGTTTCCGCCGAACACCAGCATTGCGCCGCTCACTATGACCGCAGTGTGCAGGTAACGAAGAAGCCACTGTCCCTCAGGATTGTCCTACACAACACAGGTTGATTTACCAAACAAGATTCACACAGGGATAAATGTACTTGGTTTTCCGGAATTATTAGGTTTTTGGCCATTTTGCCTTTAACAGTTTTTGCTTTTATCATGCTACCAGTGCTACTCAATAATATGGCTCCTATTGTGAATCATATTTATCTAAAAGAGAGCTCTGAGGTTTGTAGGAGCTTTGAGTTCAGCCTTTAGGAAACAACTCTTCAACTTGCCTGTAAACATAAAACTATTTTTTTTTTTTAAATAAAGTAACTCGTACCACTTCCTCTTGTCCACGTCAAACTTGTACAGATCTCCAGCGAGGCCGTACTTGTTGGCGCTGAATGCCTTGTATCCTCCGTGGATGTAAATGGCTCTGGTGCCCTGGTCGAACACACTGCTGTGGCCGTATCCGCCTTGCACCAGCGCCCCGTCTGTGGACACCAGGCTCCATGTGTTCGTCACTGGGAACACAGAAATATTAAAGAAATCAAGGGCTTTATCCATACAAAAGGTTTCTGATAATGTTGTAATGAACTAATTTCCCACTCCTGCTCACTCATTAAAGCAGAAGTTAGGTAACAGCTTTGGAACACATTACAAGTGTAAAGCCAGAGCTTGTAATTCCTCCTCTTTGGACAGACTCACCGATGTTGTACTCCTGCACCTGACTGATGTAGCCATACAGAGGACAGTGTCCGAACATAACCAGCATCACAGGACTGTCCCCATCCTGGGGGCGGTACCATGTGGGCAGAGTGTCCTACCACAGCGTACTGGTCTTTGACTCGAGGGGTCAGCTGGAGCCAGGTCTGGTTCTGGATGTGGAAAACCCACAGCTCGCTCGACACATTTCCGGTGGCGTCGATCTTTCCTCCGTACATGTAGATCTTCCCCTGAGGCACAACGAGAGGTTATATGAATAAAGACCAAAACGCTGTTGTTCTGTTGTCGTTTTAGTTTTTAACCCATCAGCAGTTTCAAAAATTCTGTCTTTGAGGATTACAATCACTGCATTTGTTTGTTTACAGTACACAAATAAATACATAAAAAACACTAAGTATTATAATGCTTAGAGTGTAATATAGACCTCTATAAAAGGAGGCCATTCATTGAAACATTTCAACCTTTCACTTCTACTTTGCCTTCTGTGTATTTCAAAAAAAGCATTTCTTAGAGTAATTCTATACACAGGATAACAGAGATCCTTAATTCAGTTTACGTCAAACAATATGTAGTTTATAAAAGGGAAAAAAATGCATTTATTTGCATTGTAATTTATAATAGTGGTGAATAAGTTCAATCATTTACAGTAAATATCCCATTGTCAGTTTAAAAGATAATGATGTTTTATTCCCTAAACACTATATACTTCTTGACTTCCTCTGTGGCGCTGCTCTAGTGTGGAGAGTGGACACAAGGAGAGTCTGGCTTCTGATGTTTATGATGCTAAAGGAGGATATGGAAACTATCAGTCGGAGGCTGTAGACCTGCTTCTAATGCACACATTGTTCAAGAACAGCCTACTTTGATTAAAACGTTGATTGGAGTACAAAAACCCTAAATAGAGATGCTAAAAATGATAGGCTGCCTAAAATGAAGATTAGATTAGATTAGATTCAACTTTATGAATGAAGAGCAAAACCAGAGAGACATGGAAGAAAACGGAAGACAACCATCAAAATGGATCGAAGAATAACCAGAATGGTAAAGGCTCAGCCAATGATCAGCTCCAGGATGATCAAAGACAGTCTGGAGTTACCTTTAAGTACTGTGACAATTAGAAGACGTCTGTGTGAAGCTAATCTATTTTCAAGAATCCCCCACAAACTCCCTCTGTTTAAAAAAAAGGCATGTGCAGAAGAGGTCACAAAGAACACATCAACTGGCCTAAATAGAAATGGAGGAACATTTTGTGGACTGATGAGAGTAAAAGTGTTCAAGGGCCACAGACAGTTTTGAGAGACAACCCCCAAATAATAATAATAATAATAATAATAATAATAATAATAATAATAATAATAATAATAATAATAATGGATTAGATTTATATTGCGCTTTTCTCCCAAGGGACCATGGGACTCAAAGCGCTTAGTCCGTCCATTATTCATTCACTCCACAGTCACGCACTAGTGGTGGTAAGTTGGGGCAGACTGACAGCCATTCCGCGCCTACGGCCTCTCCGACCAACACAAAGTACATTCACTAAACATTCTTACACATTCATACGAGGCAAGGTGGGTTAAGTGTCTTGCCCAAGGACACAGCGACAGACCGACAGTATGAACTTTGGGAAGAACGGGAATCGAACCCACTACCTTCCGGTTGAAGGACGACCGCTCTACCACTGAGCCACTGCTGAATTCAAGCCACAGTACACAGTGAAGACAGTCAAACAAGCATCATGATATGGGCATGTTTCTCCTACTATAATGTTGGGCCTATTTATCGCATGTGGGATCATGGATCAGTTTGCATTTGTCAAAATACTTGAAGCGGTCATGTTGCCTTATGCTGAAGAGGACATGCCCTTGAAATGTTTCAACAAGACAATGACCCCAAACACACGAGTAAACGAGCAAGTTCTTGGTTCCAAACCAACAAAATTAAGTTATGGAGTTATGCATTAGTTATGGAGTGGCCAGCCCAATTCCCGGACCTTAATCCAATCGAGAAGCTGTTTCTGAAGCAAAACCAAGAAATGTAAATTAATTGTGAAATGTTGTTAAAGAATCATGGAGTGGAATAACAGCTGATAGGTGCCACAGGTTGGTGCCACACAGATGTGGTCATACAACTGAATATTAGTTTAGTGATTCACAAGATTGCTTAATTCTAGAAAACAAAAACCGTTTGTACAAAATAGTTTTGAGTTTGTACAGTCAACGGCAGACACTGCTATTTTTTTTAACACACCCCTTTCCACTAATTGCCCAATTGCACAGCCTTAAGAGCGTGCATATCATAAACGCTGGGTTTGTTTTCTGAGAATCTACTGCACCTACTGGTAACTTGTTTGCCATTTAGCAATAAAAAATATACTAAAAACCTGGTTCTGATTATTATTATTATTTCTGGTCACATTATACTGCTATTATTTTTGAACAATATTGCACTCTGACTCATTCTCAGGTCTAATTTATATCCAAGTTATTAGAATAAAGATAAAATGAAAACACATTAACATTCATAAAGCTTCGGGGGCTTTGTAGAATCACAGCCAGCTTCTTGAAAAAAAAAAATTGACAGCTTATTATTAGAGCTGGTTGCGAGACAAGGCATACATCAGTTCTGTCCATTATGCATTTCCTCACATTAGATTTGTGATTTGTCTAGCGAGCCTATGGACTAGACACATCGTCACACTGTGAAACAATTTGTGCGTTACAAACACTGCAGACAGCCTTCCTCTTCCTCATTTATAATTCCATCAGCAGCCTTTTGGCCGAGTGCCTCACCACTTCACTGCAGCAAATCAAAAGCCACAGATTTCTATATTAGTTGCAGGCATCAACCAGGCTCCACTCAAAAAAAATAAAGCGATGGAGAGTTTATAACGTTTCTGGAAGTGAATCAATCTTTCACATTGTCTTTAAAAGCTGTCTTTATATTGAGCTTAGGCTGTATGAACAATGGCTCTGTATGAAAATGCTATAAATAGAACAGCAGCAGCAGAACTATGCAGCCCCCTGGCCATGCTCCGTCTGTGCACGTACCTCATACAGAGCCAGCGAGTGTCCGTATCGTGGTGGGACGGTGTTCACAGAGGTGTCGAGGGTCAGCCAGCTCCTGCTGCTCAGGTTATACCTACAGAAACAAGCAAGATGTGTTGGTTTGGTGGGACGCATAATAACTCTTCCGACACTTACACAGGCCTTTCTTCAGAGTTTCTTGATGAATTGTTTGCTAAAGATTTCTGTCTGTTCTACCAAATAAATGCTTGCATAATGAAAATCCATTCAATACCACACATATGTTCCTCTTTAACAATGCAGAGTTGAAGAAATATGCAAAACAACTGCTCTTTGTTGGTTTTTACCATTTTACTTCTGTTGTACATAGAGATATTTTGAGTGTGTAGCTCTCGACCAATCACAGCTCACAAAAGAAAAGACAATAATACAAAAAGACAGGTGGCCAGCATGTCTTTAAAAGTGACTACACCTGGATGTTACTGGATGGATGCATTTTGCTTGTAAATAATTTAATTCCCCCTGTTTGTGTTCTTTGTCTGAAACTTAATTACCATTTCAAAATCATGTCTGAATATTAGACTCAATACGTTTTTATTTAGTTGTTGGCAGATACTTCATTACACAAGTCAGCTTTTGCCAAATCAGCTTTTTATACACATTCTTCCACAAAAATGTACAACTGGTGGCATATTTTGTCTTTTGAGTTATTCTTGAACGTAAAACTGGAAAGAATAAATGCTCAGACAAAGCTCAGACTCACTGAAAACTGATTCTTAGACGTCTTAGGCATAAATCCCATTCACAGTCTCTCTTAGGAACACAGAAGACTGTAAATAAACACTGTAAGAATTTGAAAAATTTAGTTGCCCTTCATGAATTTAACCAATACTGGATATGTGCAGTGAATTTTGGATGGAAAGATCTAGACCTCGGCCTGTCAGCAGCTCTATAAACACCAGGAATAAGTGGGACGTTCCTGAGAAGAGTAGCTCACCCTGTCATTTTATAATTTGATTACATCTCTGACATTGCGCAGCGCTATCTCTAAATGTTCCTCTTTCTCAATGTTTCTCAGGAAGTTTTGTAACTTCTTCAGACAACACTAAGTTTACATAAATTAAAAATAAGGGCAGAGCAAAAAGAGTATCGTCCAATGCCTAGGACAGAGGTCAAATGTCTCTGGGGAATGTACTCACGCTTTGACCATGTGATAGTCCGAGGCATTGAAGACATATCCTCCGATGACCCACATAATGTCCTGGTCTGCCACAGCCTTATGGGCCGCCCTGCTCAGTCCTGCGTCTAAGTATTCTTCCCGGGTCCAAAAAGAGGAATTAGCTGGGACAGATACAGAGCAGTCGGGACCTGGAGAGAAAAGTGAAACAGTGGTCAACAAAAGACAAATGATACATGAACAATGCGTTTAAATTGTAATGTTTAAAAAGGCCTGAATGTGTAAGTATCTTTAGTCACTTTGTATTCGAGTCTGTGTCTGTGCATCTATCTATCTATCTGCTCTCTTAAATCTATGTTCATTTGTATAAAGACATAATAAAGTAATATAAAAAAAATAATACATACATTTCATTGGACCCCATTAAGAACTGCTAGAATATAAAAGATATATAATTGGATGACTGGGCATTTGCAAGATGTTCATGCACTACAGTTTATGCCCAGCTTCACTACAACATTACTGTGAGTATTATTGAATGTTCGTCTCCTCATGCACCATCAGCTCACAAATCAAGGCATTTCAATCCTTTTTTAAAGATTAATTTTATGAGAGGGAGAAATATTACTGGACTGAGTTTTAATACTTCCAGCTAATTATTTATAGAAAGTCAGCTGCTTCCCACCAACCAAAATAAACCGGAATCACTTGAGAGGAAAAACTCCTGAAATGTCGACTAAACTAGACTAAACTGGACTAGAGCAGCTCGTGTTTGGTACAGTTTGTCATGTAATGTTTGTCCAGTCGACTTTCAAACTAGTCAACCATAAAATACTTCCAAACCAATTAGCCCTATCTCGCCATCGTCTACAAAAACAGGAAGTCACATTCGGGGAGTTTCCCATTATTGCTCATCATCCAAACAATGCAGTGTTCGGGACATTAGCAAAAGGGAAGTGCTGTGATCCACTGCAACAATCAAGGTCACTTTAGCCATTTTCTTTTTGAGTTTGTCTCTGGCGTAAATAAGGCAAAAGCAGATTCAGCTTTCCTTAAAGGAGGTGATTTGTTGAAGCCTACACATCTGTGAAAGACAGATTAAATGCAACACTGGCCTCGACTAAACATCGTTCAGTCTTTGTTTGGTGTTAAAAATGAGTTCATTTAGAAGCTGGCAGTGTGGAGTGGTCTCAGTGCGCTCCTCCTCGACTCAGAAGCCATGACAGGGTAATGAAGGCTAAGAAAATGCCAGGCTGTTTCTTAAACTCCCTCAGCTTTGGTAATTAGATGGTGAGCACACTGCGCCGCTGATATAACTGCAGTTTGTGAAGCGGTGCAGGACTAATAAAGCAGTTAATAGTCACCATACGATCTCATTCATGGGTAGAAGAGCCACTGTCCAGTCATTAGCAAATTAAAACACTCAATATTCATGACACAGACAAAAGTTACAACATGGATTATACTTCGAAAAGTCCATCGGGTCTGAGCTGAGTGCAGCAGAAGTTGTGTGGGCAGCTGGTGTGGAGTAAAAACCGAAACTGCACAGAGTTGAATCACTGGCCAAATGTGAGCACATAAAATTAGAACAAACCTCTTCACTAAAGCTCAATGTTTCACTGGAGGTGCTTAGAGTCCTTAACAAAACAGTTCAATTTAGACCAAGCATTTAGAGGTTTTTTAAAGTGTTGGTCCCAACAACTCATCAGGTCTGCAGCGGCTGCTCCAAAGAAAAAGTGAGGTCTGTTTTATTGTTAACCAAAAAACTCAAATTATGTTGATGGGTAAAGCCACTGGATGAAAACAACCTGACATTCTGTGTTGCATTTATTCTAGTTTAATTCTGTTCCCTTAACTTACAGAACATCTTGAAGCCTAATAGTTTAATTTCAATAGATCAGTTCATGTCATTCACTTCATCAACTCTTAAAAAGGTTTAGAAATTGGATCCATGGTTCGTCAAGGTTTTAAATGAAATCATTTATTGTGCTTTATGTCGTCTATATGTTTTAATTGCTTTGTTGATTGGACTTGTGCTGCTGTCTTGGCCGGGACTCCCTTGAAAAAGAGATTTGTAATCTCAATGGGACTTTCTTGGTTAAATAAAAGATTAAATAAATAGATTATTTGATTAATAAACAGACATTGAGGGGTTCCTTGATGGTTCACCTGGTAGAGCCTGTGCTATAGAAACAAGTGGACCAAGTTTCCTAGCTTCCAATCCTCTCTCTCTCCAGTCTACATTCCAGTCGATTGTGTCCAATTTTATCTTTTTGCTAACATTACGCTGCCTATATTATCCATTTCTGCTGCTTTTTCTTTTTGTCAAGTTTGAACCTGTACTGTGTTTTGAAATGTGTTATATAAACACTGTACTGTTTTTGTGTACAAAGTGTAAACCCATAGAAACATTTTTGTCTTTTTGATACATTAGTGAATCTCAGACACATTTTTTATATACCTGAGACACAGCCACATTAATGTAAACATGCCAGATTGAAGCTTTAGGCTAATTTCAAGCCGTTGTCCCAACTATCACACACAGTGCTGTGTCACTGGAGGCAAGGTGGGTTAAGTGTCTTGCCCAAGGACACAACAACAGTATGAACTGTTGGGAGAGCTGTAATCGAACCCCCAGCTTTTCGGTTATAGATCAACCACTTTAGCAATAAGCTTGTGCCATTTCCTACTGCAGACTATTTGTTTGTTTTTTGCACTTGGGCCACTGTGACAAATGCCTTTTGTGGAATAATAAAGTTTGTCTAAAGCCCAAGTTTAATTCTAGTTGAGCCACTTCTTCTCATGTGACTTTGCTCAAATAGTAAAGTAAAGAGCGTTTTGGCATATTTTGATGTAGTGCTGCATAGTGTGTAATGGAGGCGTAGTGCAGAGACATTATTTCAAATGCAACACAAACTCTTTACAAGCACATAAAAGTACATTAAAAGGGGTTAATTTAACAGTTAACCAATGATTTCTGACTGTGCTGTACAGTCAGAAATCAGAGCTGTACAGAATGTTTCAGCTCTTCATGAGTCTGAGTGAGAGAGAGAGAGTGTGAGAAGCTTGGTTCATCACTAATCTACCTTGATTATAATCCATTTTGATCAAACCAAAGAAAAAAATATAATTATCAAAATTTTACCATACATTGCCTTTGTTTTTTTTTTTTTATCTTGCTCCTGTCTTTTATAGAACATCCTAGAACAAAACTAAAAATAGCACAAAGCAAAAAAACTTTCATTTGTGACTTACTTTATAGAATTTTAATTTTTGGCACTCACATTAGGTATTAACCATTGTTTATTCAGTTCCAGCAGACTCTTTGTCAGTGCAGAGGTTTTGGCGTGTACAGACCTGCTGTTTATTCAGACGACTGAGGAGCAGGAGACAATAAGCTCACATCAGTCAGACAAACGCGTACCTTGCCATCCCGACTTGCAGTTACACGTCTTTCCTTCGCAGCGTCCTCGCTCGGGGTAACCGCAGTTTGCCACACAGTACGGGATATCACAGGCCTCCCCTTTCCAGTTGTCTTCACACTCACAAAACACCGACCCAGTGGAGTTCCCCACGCTGCACTCCCCCCGACCCGAGCAGTTGTTGGGACATGTGTTCACTCTGAAAGACAAAAGAAGATTTTAGAGGGAAATGTGGGTACATACCCTAAATGGAGAACAATTTTAATAAAACATCAAGAGCACTTTTCATTGAATGAGTTACATCGGTTTTAGTCTCCAGGCTTAAAACTAAATATGCAACATTTGGACTTCTTACTGCTCTGTGCGCTCTCTCGGCCGGTTGTTGTACTTGTTCCTCATCTCAGAAGAACACTTTACACAGGAACAGCATTAAGCTCAAGGCTTAAAGCCACACAGACGAGAGGAGCAGATGGCAGACTCAACAAAAGGCAGTAAAAACACACCTGATGCTCTGCTGTGTCCCAACAGGTTACTCTGCTGAACGTTATGTCGACAAACCAACAGCAAATAAATCATGTGTCTTCAGAGGGTTTTATTTATGGTTTATTAATTTAATGAGTCTTAAAAGGTGACAGTTTTTGCAACATTTTGCAAAGTTTGCTAAACAACAACTTAACATGGAAGCTTCAAAAAGGTGAGTCAAAATAGGCACTTGAACTAGATCGATGGTGTTGCCAAACAGGGATTTAGTTAAGACTGTAGCATAAAACTATAATATTTAGATTACTACCAGAATACTAGTTAGCTTGATATGTAGCTGAAATACAATGCAGTGGTGGGTGCCCATACAACATAGTATCTTGTCCCTAACCCTGGGGCCTGAGTTTGACTCTCAGCTTTGAGTAATTTGAAACTCTCCACTGTACACTTTTGTTCACTCATTGTTACTTCATCTGTTAACATTATGCTGCCCTTATCCACCACTGATCACCACTCTTCCATTAGTCGTGCACTATTCCAAACAGACTGTGTACAAAAATAGAAGCAAAGATTTTCTGCAAAGGACAAACCTATAGAAACATTTGTGTCTTCACAGAGTAAAGGGAGTCTGCCGCCGAAGACAAAGACGTTGGGAGCGAGACGTTCGTCACAAAGGGCCTCGTCCTTCTTTTATGTTCCTTTGGTGCGTGTTTTGATGTCTGGGCTCTTCCACCTCGCTCAGACACCAAAGACTGCGACCCGGGGCACTTGCTTTTATTTCAATATGCTTTTCTCAGCCCAACTTCAATCCCATCACTATGGCAACAGTGCCAAAAAGCCTGCCAACAAATGCAGTCCATTGTGCCCTTTGCAGATGTTTGGAAAGGACAAGATGCATTCTATTATTTGAAAACATTTAAAGCTACTCGTTCCGAGTTGTTTTGTTTCAGGTTTAGATTTTTCTTCCGTGTAATACACTTATTTCTTAAAAATAAACTTACTAAAAAAAACAAGTGATAAGGTCAAGATAAGAACCACAAAAACAAGATTGTAACTCCTCCATTTCTTCACAGAACAGAATAAGAGATCGTAGTTGTGGACTGTGGTATAATGTTGAAATAATACAAGGCATTTTCAGCATGATACGAGTGGTTTGATATAACCTCACAGCTGTGCCGAGGCAGAGGCCGGATGAATAGAAAGTGATAGGTTTGCTATGCGTCAACGCTGTGAAGTGGGCCGTTCACCTAAAAAAGCCCTGACAGACAGTAAAATCATTTGTGCCATGGATCTAATGAGAGTAAAAAGATTAGCTACGTTAAATATAGACAAGAAAAAAAAGTGTGTGTGTTTTTTTTTTAACAATAATGACTTAATGGTGACTTTTATTCAAGGTGTAACAAAACCAAATTGCCTTATTGCCAATTGTGATCAGAAGAAAGAGTGCCTGGTGCAGAGCAGTTATCCACATATTGCTCTCTCTGACCTGTACGAGATGTTGAAGCCCGTCAGGTTATAGGCTGCGTCGCTGAAGAAGTGCAGCAGGGCGTAGCCAGACTGGGACACCACCTCGGGAACCGTCTCATTCCCATAACGTTCTGGGACGATCAGACCACTGCAACAAACAGACAAAGACAGACACAGTATGCGTTTAATTACATTTAGACTGGGTTGGAATAATATCTGTTTTGTTAAAAGGAGAGTCCCATCCAGTTACAACCTGTTTTAGTCCAACTAGAAGAGGTTTATATGTGTTGGGGCAGATCTTAGCATTAGGGCGGCACAATATCGGAAAAATGGGAAATATAACGCTAGTCTGGACTAACTTCCACTCGTCAAAGCGAGAGCGAAATCAAAGATTACACTAGGACTAAACCAGGATTTAACAGGTCTAAAAGAGTGGAAGAGTATGCCGTTATTGCAATACAAGTTATTGGTTGTGATACAGTTATTGTGATTGATATAGTATTTTGATCACAATAAATCTGTGATATATTGTTCAGCACTACTTTAGCTTCTCTTATTGGGTTTAATGTCTAGAAACCACTTATGTTATCTACCTACATTATTATGTTACAGAAGTCCAGACTGAGCAGGTAGTAAACTTAGAGAGCTTAAAGAAATTACATCTGAATGTGTTTTGGACTTTGAGACCCTTATGAACAAAGAACCGATTCTATAAAGACTGACTGAAAGTACAACAAGGGACCTTTAAAACGGAATACTGAACCCTGAAAGTGCAAACATATACTTGATACTTAAACCCGCCGACGCTGTACCTGAAGGCAGCCAGTAGAGGAGCATATATGGAGTCTCCGTCGTACACGTACAGGTGGTCCCAGCTACACTCGGTGGCAAAGTGGTTGAACCGTAGTCGGATGATAGCGTTCGGCCTGAAAACACACCACAGAAAAAAAGAAACTTGAGCAAATCTGTTTTATTCAGTTAAACAACATCTGCTCTGTTACAACACAGTGACAAGCATGTAAAGTTTTACATGTTTAAGTTTACAACTGGTTGTTGTCGGGTTAAAATAAAATGAATATTGAACTTAACTTGGTAAATCTGTGAATCCATTTATCATAGAACTGGTGCAGGAGTTCCAAAAAAAATAAACTATTACTGTAATTGTAAAGAGAACCATTTCTTTCTTTCTGAAACAAGTTCATCTAACATGTCTTTTTCAGCCATGTTAGATGAACTTTTTAAAAAACAATATCATTCTCATTGAAAATGTAAATTCAAGATCATGGAGGATTGTTAAAGAGCGCTTTTAACACCTACTCTTTAAAGTTAAGAGCCTGTAAAAACACAATAGCTGCATGAATTAAAGCATGTGCTTTTTAGTATAGGCAAAAAGAAGTAGACTTTTGGGCTTACATGAGCCTGAGAAAAAGATATGTCATTGTAATAACATCAAAATAAACTCAAAAATACTTCATAGAGTTTCTGAGTTCAAAGCTGAGTGAGAACAAACATGATGAACTTGTTTACTAGTAATAATTTGTCAAAAGAGTAATATTACTTAAATATCTTTATTCTGCTAAAATTTGTTCTTTTCCACCAACAACAGGCATCTGACTAAAGCAAAAAGACACAAGAAAAGCACAATAAAAGACCTTTAGCCTAACAAGCATTATATATTTTCAATGGTTATAAAATCAGGTTAATATGCAGTGATAAACTGCAGGCGTGCTGATAAGCCGTTTGATAACCGACCTACTTTCACCAATTAGATCTTCACTTAACGACAACAGCGGCCACTTTATGTCCCACAGTATCAATTTGTCCAAAAATAAAAACCAACATGCCTCCCACTCGTTCAGAGCCAAGTGTTTCAGCCGCTGAATAGACTTGGAGCAAACTGCGACGCCCACTTTCACTAAACAAGCAAAGTGAAAAGGGATTTTAAAAAACACGGAGGTGAATAATGAACCACAGGTCGACGGAAACGCTGGCCACCTTTAACCAGAGCCATTAGCGTTTTCTCTGTTGTCATTTCTTTTCCAGAAGCCACTGAAAATGCGGCTAATGATCCAATTCAGCGTTTGAGTGCCATCTCTTAAATGCATTAGGGCTACTACAATGTCAGAGTACGAGTTCAGGAGAGCCTTTTCGAACTAATGGTCATACAACTCATGACAAATCCAGGTTTATTCACTTGCTCTTTCAGTTATGCATAGCTCACATGTAGCCATCTCCTTTAATTATAATTCCTCTTTTATACAGCAGCCTCAGAAGGTCTAATATTTTAGATAATAAATTGACTTTAACAGAGGTGTGAGGTCAGTTTAATTTCAATACCTGGAAAACTGCTCTTTAATTTCAAAGCTTTCCAGGATGTATGGGAAACTTGTTCAAAGTTGACCGATTGATTTGTTGATTGTGGTGCCCAACCCACAGACATTTAGACGTCAAAAGCACGGGTCCAAAGGTCAAACACTGAAGAGATTACAGAGTCGTTTATACTCCATATTGTGCCCTACCAATGTTTGCAAAAAACAATTACTGTGAAAATCATCTTCTAACTAAAAGAGAACATTTTATTGTGAAAATCCTCCCTGTTCTTATGAAAGACTCAGAGCTGAAAGAACTTTGCCTGATTAATGATAAACTGTCCAATCTTTTCTGGAGTACAGTAAAAGTGTTGTTCCTTATTCCCTGATTACTGTCGACGCTGGGTACTGTTTTGTTAATATTTAATTTAATAAATTTTACATTAAAGAATGCAAAATATTCTCATTAATACCACTGTTCCTACCAGCTGTTCTATCAGTAATTATCCATTATCTTAAGGTCTGTATGTTTATTTGAAAATATATTTCACTTTAAAGTTTGGTGACGTCTGGTGATTTACGGTCTTGACTTTTTATTTTACTTGACTATGGTTATGAGCTTTAGGTCATGAATAAAAGGAAAAGATCCCGGATACAAGCTGTTGAAAAGAGTGGGTGGAGGAAGTGTCTGGGGAGGGGGAAGTCTGGGCGACTCCGATTAGACGGCTGCGCCCGCGACCCAGCTGTGAATAAGCGGAAGAGGATGGATGACTATGTTATTTTAAAGAAACTAATGAGCATGCGAGTATGTTATTCGTCTCATTACTTTCAGAGCGCCTCGGTGGCTGGCCAAGCAGAGCACATACCAAAGGGTGTTCAGTCTTAACCTTCGTGAAACTAAACCATGATTGGCTCAAATTTCAAACGGTTTAAGGTTTGAATCGATACTTTATGTTCATGATGATGCTGGCTAAAACAGAAGTAGAGCAGTATTGGATTTCTCTCTTACTTTGCCGTTTATTTCCATCCATTATTATCTGCACAGTGCACAATCCTTGTTATTAAGAACACCTCCCAAATACTGAATGTGTGTCTCAACCTCGTCATCCATCAACTGTTTCAGCTTTTTTTCTATTAACAGCACAATTTTACTCCAAGATAAATGACAGGTATTTAGAGCAGCACCAAAACAGACGAATAATGGTGCTTTGTTGTAAACCTTGTGAAGCCACAAAAGTAATTTAACTTGGTGCTGAATGGCTTATTAACTCTTCAATAAAGTCGAAAGAGAACTCAATAAAATTCCACAATGCCGCATTAATGATGCCTGCAAGTCAATAGGGAATGTTGAGTGTTTATGTCCTGATGAAACTTACTGTCCCTCTATGAGCCAGGTGCACTTGGTCTTGTATTTGTAGTTCCCTGGCCCGTCGGTCAGGTGTCCCGAGGGACCCGTCAACCTGCAGGAAAACAGGAGAAAAGCTCTGAGAAGCACTTCTAATATAAATATCTGAAAACATTAAATATCAAAGAGAAATGGGTCTTCACAACCGAAGCAACAATCAACCCCAGGGCAACGAAAGAATGGCAACTGAAAAAACACTGTTTGTTTTTTGTTTTTAAAACACATTCCTCCATGATTGTTTTTTTATATTTAAAAAAGGTTAAAAGTGATTCTGTAACTATTTATTTTAAAAGAGAATTCATAATCTAAACCCATTTCCAACGGTGTTGTTCAGAGAAAACAGATTGTCCCTGCAGGGCTGCCATGCCTTGTATAATGTACCTAATAGTTTTGTAGTCAAGACTGAAAACTGAAAAAGACCAAGACCTGTCCAAGACCATGACAAGACCTTAAGCTATCGAGACAAAGTCACGACCAAGACCATGGCAGGTCAAGACCAGAGCCAGTGCACGAAACACTGTAATAGATACAAGGAAACAGTTAAAAAATCTAAACAGTCCAATTCCAGCCTTAGACCAGGTCCAGACTCAGGTCATACAACGAGGTCAGTGTTTGGTGAAGTAGTAGTTAGAACAACATTTTTAATTGAATTTAAAAAGATTGAGTAAGACAAGATAAAAACCTTTAGGGATTGAGACCAGGACAAGACCAAGACTGGTCATGAGTCATCACTAGCACCTACACTTAAAACTATAATGTGATTTGTAAGGGTGTAAGAAAAAGATTTCAGTCACAACTGCCAGAAAAATTGTTTGGGAAAAAAAAAAACACAAATAACTGTGAAACATGGAGGTGGATCACTGCTGTTTTGGGGATGTCTGAGCTACAAAAGGTAACAGAAAAGATGAATGCAGCATGTTATCAGAGAATACTGGAGGAAAATTTGCAAAACTAAAATGAATTGGTTGCATTTTGTAAGTTTAAAAAGTAGAAAGAAAGATTATTTTGATGATCAACACCAGAGTATTTGCTGAAATATACTTTGTGCAGTTCTGTGTATAAACTTCTAGGAGAGAGTTCAAACAGTTTAATGATTAAGAGTCTTGTTGGGTGTGTGGCTGTCATGTGACTTTGATAACGCCGTAAAACTCATATCTATCACAGACTCTTGTTACGAAGAGTTGTCAGCAGTGAGCAGAGAGTGCAGGTAAACACGACTCCTGAAGCAAACAGGAGACGCTGCCAATGATTAAACATCGCCGAGTGTCATTATGGCAGGCCTCCACCCTGACGGAGCGCCGCGGTGCACACAGCAGGTCTAAGTCTGATCAATAGCCTCCTGATGACACAGCAGAGAGAGCAGCTGAGTTACACAAACATTACACCTGGGACGTCCCGCCGCAGCCACACAATGTGTCATTACTGATGTAGGTCTCAGGCAGCGGTTACAGGCACTGGTTTACAACAGACACGGCTCACTACAAAGTCTGATGAAGCAGAAAACGCACTCATATTCAAGACAACAGCATCTGAATATATAAATTTCCCAAATGTCATCCATCTTGATTAACAGTTGAGGAGATATGAGCTGCAGCAGACCATAATATCCTCATCCTCTCAGCACGTCCCTTGCTGCATTACACAACTCAGTTTAATAACAGCATCCAGGCATCTCCATCTGACTGTTATTGAAAACCTGGGCGTGCTCCCATCACATCCAGGAGCGCAGCTGAGGCCTGAGCTCAAAGTCCAAGGACAGGGGTGTTATAAGGTCAGTGACATCAGTACGAGCCGAACGCGTGACATTATAACACAGCGGCCGAACGACACAGAGCAACATCAGTCCTGTCTTCTCTCTGTAAACATCAGATAGTGGAATCATTTGCTTACATTTCAACACAAAGCTTCCTGTTTATCTGAACGAGCTGTAAGTGGCTCCATAAAGTGTTGCTGCTCAGATGACAGGTCTCGACACTGGTGCAGTAATTACACGTCTCTGCGCCGACACTATTCGGTCTGTAGGAACACGGAAGACAGACTCCTCTGAAACTTCAACACAACCAATTACTGATAAAATACTCAATATATGTTTTTTTATTACGATAAAACATTGTATTAAACGATAGGGTGAGACAATGTAGCAGGACTGAGTGCTAGATAAAAGACTGTCCCACTGCCCTGTTGCCAATTCCACAAAACACAGGACATTTACAGTGACTTCATTTTACAATATGCATTGCTCCATAAAGCTTTTTGTTTTCCCTCAAATACCATCGAGTAAAACGCAACAGAGGATTGTTAGCCCTGATATACAGCATGTGGTCTTCATTACTATGTCGTCTAACGGCTAATTACAATTTTACTCCATCTGTCTTTGAGACCTAAAAATGTCAAAAACAAACCTGATCTAAATTTCAGATAAACACCAGACTCCTACAGCCTGCTGCAGTAGTGGGTTTACATTTGTGCATTTGTTTGTAGCTGTTGAAAGAGTCCTTATTTAAAACAACTAAAAATGAGCGTGGCTGATGTAATCTAAGAAGGCAGTCAAATTTACAACAGACCCTAACCTTTTAATACACTGAGCAGTTGAGTGAATACTGTCGGGATCGTAGCAGGACTTTAACCAAATCAGGAGAAAAACAATATGTTTAAAACCACTATCTTTCCCAAACAACATCTACCACTGTCAAAACTCACACAGAAAACACGTCTAAATAAGTTTCTGAGAACCACCTGAACACTTAAAAGTGCAATAATTGGCAATAACAGAGCGCAGTAGGAGTGAACTCTTCCTGTTATTGGGACTTGTTGTGAAACTGTTGCATTCACATGACGCCTGCTCGAGTCGTCTCCTCGTGTGAGCATCTCAGTTCAAACCCAAGTGTTGTCAAACGGCCAAATAAGCCTCCTCATGAGAGTGGTGCAAACACGGCTGCACTCAGAGCAACAACCGTCTGTTCACAGACTCAGGCCTCAGAGACACAAGGCTCAGACCAGACTGAGCCTCGAAGGAAAGGCTCCAGAGGGAAAAGGTCAGCTGCTTATGGTCATACAGTCTTTGTTTTAGTGTTTAAAGAGCTCTACAGTAGGTTTACTTGTTGATGATCTCTTAAAACTATAAGTCCAGATGGATGCTTCAAGAACTCTCTGGTGGAAAAGCTTAAATTCCTGAAAACTAAACATTTTCTAAGAGAAATGCAGCAGATGTTATATGACAAAGATTCTTCCTGATGCGGCTGCGGAGCCAAACACTGAAGAAATGATGGACATAAATGTAAAAGTTAAGCCACAGGAGGAAAGGCCAAACATGCTCTGAGCTCAACAGTGTTTAGGATTTTGAGCTACAGTCTTTTAGCTTCAAAATATAGCTGAACATTTATCAACTAAAAACTACTGGAGAACTTGCACTAGGGCTGCACGGTATTGGAAATAAAAACTTTCACTCGTCAAAGCAGGAGCTAAATATGTGTCAAAGATTATACTAGGAATAAACCTGGATTTAAAAGATTTAAACTGGGACAAAACCAGGATTAAACAGGTCTAAACAGGACTAAACCAGGATTAAGCAGGTCTAAACAGGACTAAACCAGGATTAAACAGGTCTAAAGTGGGACTAAATGTCAGAATAAACCAGGTCTATCCCAGGACTTTTTCATTTGGATGCACCACAGTTTGATTTAAAGCTTTGTTTGGACAATTTGTGATGATTTTGACTGAATAAAAAACAAAGTCTAAAAATGGAGTATAGCGTTATTGCGATACAAGTCATTTATTGTGTAAAGAATATCGCGATGACGATACATTTGCGATTTATTGTGCAGCCCTAACTTGTGCTCCAGTCACTAACATGGCGTTGTTCACCGCAACTGAAACCTAACCAAACCTTCGATGCAAACTTTAACCAATTCTAACTTTGCCTCATGCTTTTTTGCATCTACACAGCTGTTTTTGAAGAAGATGATGGTGATGTGGCATTGGACAGTAGTTTTTTCACATAATCAGATCAGAAGGCAATAATATCACGTCCTCTTCTTAATTTGACTCTGACATTTGTGTGCAGTCAAATTGATTTTACCAGCTACAATTGACCTAAAAAAGCTGCTATTTAGATTCAATGCCAACACTAAAGGTTCAGTTTTAAAAGCTCATGAAGCTCCAGGGTCGTCCGAGTTAGAGTCGAGCCATGACCAGCCCGTCATATGTACAACACACAAGGCCTTCATTCAGCCTCCGACTCACAGGACACTGTTGGTCTCGATACAAACTCACTAAAGCAAGAATAGCTCATGAAACAAAAATATGGTCGGGTTTCTTTGGGAATCCCCAGGCAAGAGCATAAAGCCACCGTTTGTGTCAACTTCAGATAGAGCTCGGCAAAACTGATCTGCGTAACAACAAACGGCTAAAGCTACAGATATGCAACAGATTGTAAATTATCTAAATGGTTTTATTAACAGTCGGTTTGATTGTGCAGCAGACGTTTATCCCAGACCAACCTCAGAGGCAGGGCCCAGTGATGACAACAGTGTTGACCTCAGATAGATCAGCGTCAGTGAAGTACTGTCACATGATGTCGTGGAGATTCTCAGTCGTCTGGACAGTTTTAAAAGTAGAAAACATGGTCCCCCTCCTCCACTTGTCATATTAGGATTGACAAAAACATGACAAAATGTCTTCTAATGTCAAAACTATGTCCAAATGTGTCCTTTTTAGCCTTTTATAGTATGTTACCGCTGCACAATATACCACAAGTGAATAGGTTTAAATGTTTAAGAGCTCATTGTGTGACTGTGACAAGGGTGAGAGTCCCTCAAGTCAAAATAACTGTCCAATCAGAGCCTTAAAAATCACATAAGTCAGTGGCACCACAATGACCAAAGTAAGTCTATGTCCAACACACCCAAAGGCAGGGGAAGGTGGCTCTGGTAAGGATCCGAGCACAATTAAAGCTCTTGCAGTTGCCACTTGTCATATAGAAATATAGTGACATATATTATGTAGTGATAAAAAAATCTTATTCTTTGTGATGCACCAAACAAGCCAATGTTACCCTGTTTGCTGATGACACTGTAGGAGTCACATTGTGTGAAGAGGATATTAAAACTGCAACATTTACAGATTATAGTACCTCGGCAGAGCAGCAACAATTTAAAATGTTTGTGGAGGTAGAAAAGTTTTAAAAAGAGGAAATGTGAGTAGACACTATAAACCATTAGTCATTAGTTTCAAGTTAAAATGTAAAAGTTTATTCATCAAATTCAAATTAAGTGAATTCAATTTTACCACAATATTAAGAAAGGATATGACAAAGCCTTATGATGAATCTCAATCAGCAGACAAAACATGTTTTTTCTACCCATGTCTGAACTGTCCTCACATGAAGGCGATTAGATCAGTTCGGCTTGTAAAAAAACAACAAAGCATGGTGGTGTGTGCTGTGCCCCTCCTGCCTGTTGACATTGGCTCGTCGGGACTCCATCTTGGCACGACGCTGCCACAGAAGGCTGCTTTTTACCAGCATCCAGCGTTTCTTGTGTAGCACCATTGTCCGTATGCTAAACACCGCCTCAGACCACGGCAGTCCCTGAAAAAAAACCATCGGCCCTTTGACCGAGACACAACAACACAACCCTGAACCCACTTAGAGTTCAGTTCAAAAGACAGTCACTCAAACTCTGGCCAAAAAATACAAAAATAAAACACAGAACACTCTTCAACCAGCTTCCTGTTAATTAAGAAAAGCATACATAAACTAAAATATACTGTGACATATTCCTTTTGGAAGAAGCATGACTGAGGCATAATGAGGCCGATATGTGAGATGTCCAGTTAACAGTGAGCTCCACATCCACTGACACACCATCCATTTTCACTCTGGACACTGCTCTATAACTAACCAGCAACAAAAGTTTAACTTTAATAATCCCCGCAGGGAGCTCCTTTCTACACTGAAGCAGAGTCCAGAAGTGAAACTCAGAGTCCGGTCTTTGGTCCAGGGCTAATGGACTGAACCCATTTATACAATAATCCGACAAGGAATAGGGCTTTCAGTGAGTTAATGAGTTTTACTTTTGAGCTCAACATTAAAATACTTAGTCATTCACCTGCTTTAACTGAATTTCTCATTGGGGAAAATAAAAACTTTAAATTAGTACGAGCCCTTTCTCATTAATGGACATATAATTTACAACAAACCATGTTTTGTTCCTCCATGTTTTTAGACGTATAATGTATATCACCTAGATTTACTCACTCACACTAATTCTCTCCGCTATAAACCAATGACTGTATAAACTATGGACATTTATCCCCCATTGGTGCCCTATTCACCGATATTGTCATTATGACAGGGCAATAAAATGGCGGTTACAGTATAAACCCAAGCCTCTCCCACGGTACCTCTTAAATAGTCGTCGTGTAAGGGCGCCGCCATACGGTGATTTTACAGCAAAATACAGCGATATACATCCGTCCACCAGAGGGCAGGCTCCAAAAGCGGAAATATAAGGAGAAACCCAATGGCGACTTTACAAGAGTAAAACTCATGTTTACAGCCTGGTACAAAAGATGGCTCCGGTCTCTAGAGCTAAGTTTTTACTACGTGACAACTCTGGGGGGGGTGAATTTTTGAAAATTACGTTGGTTTATGCTATCTAAAAACTATTGTTTTACTATGGAGTAAAACCCAAAAAAGCCCGGATGTAACGGCCATTTTATTGCCCATTCGTAATGCAATATTGGTGAATAGGGGACCAATGGGCGGATATCATCCATAATTATACTATCTATGTATAAACCTCACTCCAATGACAAACTACAGCAGCCTCAGAGGGACAAAACCCAATACTAAAATAAGTTTTACAAAGAGCCATAAAAGTGTGAAGGCAGTTGATTTTGAAATGAGAAGCACACTGACACAATCTTTAAAAAAAATAAATAAATAAATAAAAAAACACATAAGGGAAAGATATATTCAGCATTAAAAAAAAAAAAAAACAGTCAATTTCAGGGTTTTAGGTCAATTCTATTTCTGTAATGCACTTTATGACCACGTTTTTCAGGTTTTCCAGGACGCATGGCACATACAACCCCATTTAATTCTACTATATATTGCTAATGTGTCTTGATCATCACAAGCTACTACTGTACAGTCATAGCACTTGAACTTATTAACAACACTTAATGGTTTAAAAATGTGTGTCCTTATCAGCCAACATCTTTGACCTTAAAATTTCTACAAACCCCATTAAACACCTGTTCACAGTGAGATTCGTTCAAGACAAATGCCTTCTTTAACTTGTGATGAATCTTGAGGGGACTGTTTGTTCAGTGCCGTGGACGAACACAAGGCTGAGTGAGAGCGAGGTGACACGCAACAAAAGGTGAATACAAACCAGGGATGCTGCCGTTGAGCCGGTTGCCAGGACAACCCCTTCACAGCCGTTTAACGATGGGTTTGCTGTAGTGAACTATTTAAGAGCCGAGGCGGTGCAGCACAGGGGAACAGGGAATAGTTTGGTCTGTGTTTCTCTGAATCCAGGACATTTACAGAAACAGAGGCACAGTTTTTTCATTTAAAAAAAGGTTTTGATAAATGTTAAACCCACTATAAAACTCAAACAGTACATTTTCTGAGACTAAATGTGAATGAATCCAACATTTTATCATTGAAGAGAGCCTAATTAGGTCAGGAGTGAAAATATAGTGAGGTTTACTGCTTAAAAAAAGTATAGACAGACTGAATTAGGTCTCACTTTTTAGACGGGGGTGGATATATCTGAATTATTATAGGGCTACTTTTTGTGCAGCAGACTTTTTGTAATGTAATGATTATAAATTAAATGACTATACCATTTTATAGTTCATCGGTTCCAATACCAAAGAAGTATTTTCAGGGTACCAAGAACAACCTTAGGGCTCAATTTTAAGAAGCCAGCATCAGATCTTTGCCTCTGGCCTCAGGCGCAAGTCGAACCCAATTGAACCAGTGCTGCCGTAACAAGAGGAATAAACATGTTTAGAGCCTGGATCTGAAAACTCCCTCGGCCTTTAGACACAATTTGTCCTTATGAAATCCATTTTTCCAGAACGAGTACCTATAACTGAGTACCCACAGATGCAGAGTACATACATTTTGTTCTATGTTGATTTTTTAAATTTGTGACTTGAAGATGTTTTGTCCAAAACAACTGTACAAAGCAACGGAACTGAAAACTAAAACTGCAGTGAGTTACGTAAAAGTATAATGGTCTGTGTATTTAGACACCCCTAACAACTGTATAAGAATGAGGTTTTGGCATTATTTATGCATTTGCCTTTATTAAGAATTAAGTACATTGTTGTTTTCTATGTGGATGTTATGGTTGGGTCCATCCCATCAACAGTTAACAAGAGAAGATGAAAAAAGTTTTGCAATAATAGCCTTGGAGGTCCAGATGTTAAATTTATAAAGCCAGAAGCAAACATTTGGAATAAGATCTGATTGAGGTTCTTTAAACCTTTAATAATTATTAGTCAGTTCATGTGCTTATGTCGAGCAAAAAAAACAAAACAAAAAGAAGCTATTTGGATAAAGAATGTCCTTTAATGCTTTCAGTGCGGCTTCAAGAGACCAGAAATAATAAAACGAGCAAAATATAATCCAAACTTGTAAAAACCTCTACCATAGAATCACAATATTGTAGGACACAGATATTTAATCAACGCTCATAAAAAAACAGAAAATTAAACTGGTCTCTTCTTCTGAACCACTATAAACTTTAAAGGGATGTGAACCTTGGAAAAATATATTCAAGCGACATTATCACATTTAACATAAAAACTTATTTCCAAATAATAAAGCAACTTTGGATTTAAACTTGAACATGTTAAAAATGGTCCAGACACAATGTTACTCTGGATGCAGCCGATGTTCCGTCAAAACTTTCTAACCACATCCAGAAAGGCGCCTCCTCATCCGCTTAGCCCTTGACCCTTTCAGCCTGAATCATCAGCAGAACACATCCCTCATCCAGCCTCCATTTTACCGGTCCACACACAGCGGCAGGCTGTAGCCTCCTCTTCATTTAGCGAGGCTGATGGTGCTGCAGGCCTCTGAGTGGCTTTATGACCTGGCACACAGTGAAGTGAGCTGAGGCAGCAGCACACACAGCACAATGGAGACACAAAGAAAAACACAACAAAATGACACGGATGATGCTTTATAAAAAGACACCGTGAAGCCTGGCTAGCTCATCATAAAGCTGTCAGGACAAGATGTTACCAACCACAAAGAGAAGAAATGTTGTGTTTTACAGCAAAAAATAAATAATAATTCTACTTATCATTCATTTATGAGATGCAAGGTCCTGTGAAAATGATCTATTAACCTTTCATTTGTCACGTTTCTCCCAAAAAATAAACCCAGAACCAACTTTCTGTCCTGATGCGAGTGGTTTATAAGCATTGCTCTAAATGTGACAGCTCTAAAACCAATGGCCTTGTTTTTACACAGAAGGTAGTCACTTCCTTTGCTGTGAAACCTGCTGAAAGTGTGAAGCGATGTTGGTTTTCGCAGCTGGACACCTTCCTCCCACTGCTCATATGTTTCCATGTAGCTCAGACCTAAAAAACAGCAGTGGGAAAAACCCAACCCCAAATGAATAACAATAACAACTTTGATAGAATAATGCTGCAATGAGGTTATCAGCTTCTGAATAAGAGACTAAACCTGTAAAAGTTCAAAGTCCTGGATGAATAAGTGACCAGATATTGTTAAAATGATGTGTCAAATTGTTGCACAAGGCATAGAACATAACATATTGGCCTGAGCTCATTTCACAGCAGGCCGTTTGTGATCCACCTTTTCGCCTCTTCTCCACTTCCTGTGCATCTCTGTCTATTAAAAAGGCACCAAATTGACTTACAGTTTGAGTAGCCATTATTTATGACTTGCTTATGAACACGCTGCCTGTTCAAATTTATAACTTCACAATGTCTCAACAAGAAAATGCCACTGTTGTTGAATGAACCGCTTTCAATTTCTCTTAAAGCGTTCCGAGGATAGGTTTTATTATTGAAAAACATAAAAAAAGGCCAAATGTGTGGGTGGATTTAAACAGGAATAAGCGCTTTTCTTGTAAAACAGCACCAACATATACGTGGGAAGGAATAAAGGAGAGTCAATATGGTTCTGATACGTGATTATGCTGTAGAAGGAAAACAAAAACAAAAACACAAAAACTAGCAACAGTCAAAGGTGGAGCAACAGAGAGACTGAGTTTTTGAAGCCAGAAAATACTATATCTCAAAAAAAGAACAAAAAAGGTTAGTTTACATAACAAATTAGCTATAGCTAGTGATGCTAACCACCAATAAAACAGCCATCGCCCTTTATAAAGCATAAGATAGTATAAAGCATGGGTCTCCTACCACTGGTCCACAGAAACTTTCCACCGGACTTTCCTACACTTGACTCAGTCACATCTCTTCCATTAGCTACACACTGACTGAACCAAGCGAACATTAGCCAAAAAATAAAGTAGCTGCTATCCAACAAGGCTATGAAGCCATTAAACCTGCTTGGCCACAAAGAAACCAAACAACTGAGATTACAAAACAAATTCTTTTTGGAAAGAACAATGCGGTAGAACAAGAAGGACAAAAAGCAATTAACATTTCAACTTCAAATCTCACAACACAACAATCACAAACAGTCACTTGTAGACAGGACCCGAGTGTTGCAAAGACACAAGCCTAGACCCGCTGTCTCTACAACTACACTTAACTGGTCTGTGGTTAAAAAAAAAAAAAGGTTGGGGACCTCAAGAAACACTCTAATGTCACGGTCACTGTGCGTCCCGAAGTGAACAGAGGTAAATTAAACCAAGAAGAAAATAGAAAATTAGAAAAGACACACGTAATTACAACTAAATGTGTATATAAAGACATTTTTTGTCAAAAATATGTATATTTTGTAAGAGTGACCTTACATAAACTAAGATCTTTGATAGAACTTTAACATATTGTAGCACAGAAGAGTACTGCTTTAAAAGACACAACTGCACAATGGTCTCGTCGACCTCACATTCAACATAAGAAGTAATAAACTAAAAGTAAACACATTTCCCAATATTTTCAATAAACAGCTTTGGTTTCCAGCTTTATGTCTGTGAAGGTTCTCATTCATCCAGGTCATCTTGAAGAAAAGGTTAAAGGAAAGGCATCTGGACTTAGTTTCCAACCTTGAAAACCTAGACCAGATGCTTTTCCCAGCTTTATCACTTTTATCATCTTTTTTCATCATGTGTAGTTTATCTCTGCTGAGAAACACTGTAAATAAACACTCTGGGCTTTTGCACCAGACCAAACAGGCTCAAACTCAAATGAATTTACAACGGGACACTTTCTCAGAATCACTACGGTTCAGTGAGGACTTACTGAGGCAGAGCAGAGAATGAAGCCTTGGTGCAGACAGATACAGAAACATGCACTGATCCTAATCAAACAGTGACACATGAGTTTAATCTTCAAATGCATACAAGACATGCAACAATGCAAGGAGACGTCGCTAAAAGAGATCTAAGAGAAGTTAACTATAAGCCACACTCGTGTTTATATTAACACGGCAGGTCAGTTTTAGGGATGGGTTCAAGGAGACTAGGTACAGTTTGTTCAGTCGTCTTTACAAGTGGATAGAGGCCAGTTTGGAGAAGCAGACGGGGACATTGCTGCTCAAGGCTTGTGAAAATTAACCACAGTCTCTTGAGTTTTGTGTATTTTGAGTGGAGGACTAATGACAATGAAGTATTTTAATATAGTAGGCATCAGGCAGTGGTGTTGATTTGTGAAAATGTATAAAAAGGCTAAGATAAAGCATGAACATGGGATTATTTTAGGGGTTTTACGGTAAAAATCTATAGCTCATCCAAGTAGAGCAATGTATTCAGCTGCTAATCCCAATAAATCAAACAAATCCCATATTTATTCATTGGATGTATTATTTGCACATTCAACGACTGGTTTCATTCTTTTAAATAATTAACCAAGACCGGACAACTCAGGCTTTCTATCAACAATACTTCCATGTTGGAGAAGCAGACAGGAGCTATGACTTTTTGTTATGGCTCTTAGAAAGGTCAGTGAAGCTACTAACAGGCTTCTTAATTTCCAATAACTACTATTAGTGCAAGTGTGTGGTAAATGCTTGCATCTTTTTCAATATAAGGCTACTTTTTATTGTAACTACACACTTGGACAATTTCACAGCAACATATTGTGGAAGCATTCTCAATGAAGAACACATTTAAAAATTAATTTTAAATGTTAATGGTTTCAGATCTATTTTTACTCCACATGAGCTACAGCAGAACATGGTCTAGTCTCTGTGGCATTGAACTCAAACTATTTAATGAAGAAAATAAATGAGCTAAACTGGAACAAAAAAACGGAACTAGCTCTATAAGCAGAACTAAAGGTGGTTTGCTTTAGAATGAAGACACAGGGCGCTGAGCGTGGGATTTAGGTTAATAAAAGAAAAGTGTGGCTTATATTTAACCAATGAGAGGCCTCTGTGCACTGTCTTTACTCAGACACTTTAGTCCAACTACTGCAGGTCTCATCAGAGCAAAAATCACCTTTCAGCCAGTGCTACATCATCCCCGTCCACAGTGCCCCATACCCGGGCAAACACAGGGCCCTCCAGCGGTAAAAAGCAGCTTTCTTGTGGCAGTGTGGTGCTGTGTGCGGACTGTACCTGAACCGCCCTCCGCAGTGCTGGCATTGGTCCCCTACCCAGCCGGGATAGCACACACAGTTGCCCGTGGCGGGGTTACACTGGCCGTTCACACACGGTTTGTCGCACTCCTTCGCCTCGGTGAGAGCGGGGAGTCCGGAGAGCAGCCCCACAACGGAGAGCAGCAGCGCGGCCAGGAGCAGCAGCGAGGCCCGCGACATCCTCACTAAAGATGGCTGCTGGCCACAGACGCTCCGCTGCTGCTTCGGGGAGACGGACGGAGTGACCGCGGACGTCGCTGCGAGGATCCCGCGGTCGCTGTGATTTCGGTCTTGTTCTGGTCGTGGCTCTAGCTCTGAGCAGGTTTCTCGGTGTACATCCTTACAGCGGCTCTGTTTCCCAGCGCCGCACTGAGCCGCATATTGACATCCAGAAGTGACGTGTTGGCGACGGAAATGCGCAACCGGGAAAGGCAGGCGCAGGCGCGGGGCTTTAAACCGCGGACCTATCACAGGTAATCGCGTTTAGAAGAGTCTGCAATAAATCCTCTTTATTTACTACATCTTTCAAATTTAGCACTAGCGGGTATTTTAAGTTGTTCATGCATAAATAAGGCCATAACTAGGCTAGAAATACATTAAAGTATAATGTTTGGTTTCTGCACAGATGGATTTGAGTATATTTGTGTATATATATATATATATATATATATATAAATATATATATATATACACAAATATGGGAGTTGTGTACATAAACAACACAGACGGAGAACAAAGAGAAACACAACTTAACAAAACATGAAATATATATTTCATGTTTTGTTTGTCCCTGTACACTATGCCAGCCACTTGGTTATGGCGCTCTATGTATGCTTTCCCTGCCAGCATCTTACACCCTGCAGTTAAGTGTTGGATTGCCTCAGGGTCTGCTCCTGTGCAGCCATGATGAGATGCCTGATGAGTGCCTCTGTGCTGTCTTTCAGTCTGTCCTGTTCTAGCCATAGAACAGTGGCTTGATATCAGCCACTTCAGTTATGTTCCGGTGGTACATCCCATGTAGGGGTTTGTCCTCCCATGATGGTCCCTCCTCCAGCTCCTCTTCCTCTGTTCCCCATTGCCTGAGACATTCACTGAGCACCTCATCTGTTGGGACCTTATCTTTGATGTACTTGTGGATCTTGGATGTTTCATCCTGCATAGTGGTCCTTACACTCACTAGTCCCACGGCCGCCTTCTTTACGGCTAGTGTGCTGGATTTGGGATGGAACCCTCCATGCATGGTGAGGAGCTTTCGTGTCTTAACGTCTGTGGTCTCTTCCTTTGGCCACCTTATTATTCCCTTATCTGGTCACTGGCAGGGCGTAGCTTGTTCTTGTTCCAGTAGCCCATTTGTCATCAAGTTGCTCTGGTTATATATATATATATACACACATTTATGGGCTAACTACAGGAAAATGAGTTTACAGATGCCTGTATGATGTGTTTGCGCACTAATAAGCACTTTACAAAAATCTGTTGGCTGTATCTACTGTTGTTCCAGTTTTGTATTGTCTGTTTAGTGGTTGTTTGATAATATATGCAAACAGTAAAACTTTAACTGTTATTACTATTCTGAAGAGGAATAGAAAAACCTTAAGCTTTGTCATAGTACAGTAGTAAAAAAAATACTATTTTCTTTTATCATTTATTTATTATGGCCTATTTTTATTCACTAAGGACATAAATGTAAGAAGCCATAACATTATTAAAGTCACATGATCCAATTCACAATGTTGTGTGTTGTATAGTTTATCCTGATACTTAATTTTAATGTTAAAGTAAAAAAAAATCTCTCTTAATGGTATTTTGTATAAGATTCACACTAAAAGAACTGCATACAGTGGGCCTCGTGAGGGCTGTCATTGCTTTCTGCACCACTATCCTTGTTTTTTTTTTGTGTATATTAAGGTCGAAGGTCACAGAAGAAAATCCCTGTAAATGTAAACAGGTGGATAAACAAGTGGCACAATAGAATGAACCTGGGTTTGACTTTTTCTTGCTGCCAGCACAAAAGCCCTGCAAATCCCACATGGTACAACTTTAATTAGATAAAACGGCAACAGATATTTTAAGATAAAGTGGAAATCTAGTGCCATAGTCCAAGTACCTTATTCCCTTCAGTAGGTAAATGTGAGCACAAAAACCTTGAACAAATATATTTCTAAGTCTGACAGACAGCATCATAAAGACACCAAACTGTAGAAATGGTATAGATTGGTTTATTAAATTCGGACTTGTAAGAAGTCATCATAATCCAACGCACTCCATCGTCTGAAGCGCATTCATTATAACACCAACCCCAAAAGGATTGATCCCGGCATGGGAACATAAATAACAGAAATAAACATATTTACACTTTGACAAAGAGAAATGGGACTTGTGTACATAAACGACACAGACGGAGAACAAAGAGAAACACAACTTAACAAAACATGAAACTAAGTGTGCCCAAAAGGAAGATAACCTCATGTAATACACTATTGTCAATAATGCTGTTCAATATTAACAATGCAACAACAAGCTTTTTACAGTCGGTTTTCAGCCTTTTTTGTAAAATAAAGTCTCAAAGCCAGTCTGAAAAGGTTTGGCTGTAAATTCCTTTAGACATTTGAAGCATGAATTTATCTTGCTCCGTTTCTTTATATACAGTACATTTGTGTCTAAATTTGCAAAATACATCTTCACATTTCTCCAACGGAAGGTTCATTATTACTTTTTACATCTGTAAATTAACCGTCAGGAGTCGAAGACCGCTTTAGACAGATGAATGAAAAACACAAGACTTTACATAAATCGAAAAACCCCTGCAGATTCATCAAAAAACGGCATGTATCTGAAAAAAGATCCTTACAAAAGTACAATCATTGAACAGATTACAACAACAGTTTGCGTGTGTGGAGTTACAAACGGGTCACGTGACTCTCTCAAGAGTCTTTACTGTATATGTACAAAACAATGTTAAAACCAGGTCCGTGTCCACTGTAGACAAACTAAAGGGGACAAAAACAGTATTGCCCTCCTGAATAAACGCTCTCGTCCTGCTTCAGGGGAGAGCTTTAAGTTTATGAACTGTGCTTTATCTGAATGTGTAGCACAGGTTTTTTAAGTGATATTTGAGTTTTGAAGTGAGGTTGTAGGGTGTTAGGGTATAGTCTACCACTTCTGTATTGACTTTATTAGATGCGTCTCAGACCTGTTTGTAGGTTTGGAAATACATCGAGGCAGGTTGAAAAGCTTAACTTGAAGATATATTTTATGTGGTTGAGGAGAGAGATACACATATGGTTTGTAAATCTGATCAATGTAACATCCAATAGACTAGTTATGAATCTGTTTAGACAGGATTTCATGGTCTTAAACATTTTCTGAAGAAAGTTAACCTGACACATTGTTTGGGATTTCTTCTGGTTCATAAAAAAGAGGTGATAGAATAATTGATTTATAAGTACCTTATACAACCCCACTTCAAAAAAATGAAAAATGAATGGTGATTTACAGAGAAGTACACTTGACTGACTTTCAAATGGCACTCTGGTCATGCAGGTTTCCTCTGGCTCCTTCAAAAGATCAACACTGAGAATAGGTTCAAACAGCTTCGAGATATGACCTGCCATCATCACTGCCTCCGGAGGTCACACTGCAACTGCAATTCAGCAATCTGTTAATGGCAAGATCGTCCCGTCTCTTCTCCTACAAAATATCATATTATCTTACAGTTTTGAGGAAAAAAAAGCCATTTACAAGCAATTGAGCATTAGACTATGTACAGTATTGATCAAAAAGATCTTCTGACGTAACAAGAAAAAAGATATAAACAGCTTTTCAAATCTGTACGGACCATAAAGGAGGTGTTGTTGAATGATTGAGCACCTCAGAGTCTTTGTGTGCGTTTACTCAACACACTGGAAAAACTGCGTCCAGTTACTGGCTTCAGGATAAACTCACTCTCACCACCTTATATCAGGTTCATGCAAAAAGACAGGCTCAGCATTCATTCAGGGCACAGGGCCCCCTTCTAAAGGCAAATCATATCAGAAAGTCTTTGCTACAAACCGAAGTCTCTCGTTTACAAAATCACATAGGAAAAAGTGGTCTTTTTGGTCTTCCACATCAGGCATATCAGGCGTAAGAACACAGCTAGTGCTCGTCCCAGTGATTACAACTCCTCACTAGACTCACTAGTTTAGGATGGTCAAGCATCAAAGGCCCCTTTGGAGTGTCCTCTTGGTTTTGATACCTGAGGTGTAGCATCGGTGAGTGAACACTGGAAGGATGTTTGTGAGTGAGCAGCGTGTTGTGACCAGTTTGGGATCAAATCATAATAAAACAAGATCTCAATAGAAAAGTCCCTTCTCTTCTGGTAGATCTTCGTCAATAAAACGTAATCATTGGTCAATGCCTGAAGACAAACTGTTTTTGATCTTGTTTGAGTGATGTCAGTTTTTCTGTAAACTTATCTTCACAGAGAGGTTTGAGCGCACTAAAAGCAACTAGTTTGGGTGAAAGATAACTTCACCAATAAAAGGCTTTAAAATAGTCTGACTGTCTAATTTGACAAATAACTCATTTGAGTCAACTTAAAGAAATCAATCAAAAAAAGTTTGTCCACACTGACCAGAGTTTGTCTGAAAAGGTTCCAAAGCGTTAACATGAAAAGGTGGAGTTAGCTTCTCTATCTTCTGATGAGATAAAACATGAGCAAATACAAAATGATTGGATGGTTGTGGAGGTTTAATTGGGCATATTGTTGCCCTGATCCCATTTATTGAAGACTGAGCCTCACTGCTGTAAACACAGCCCATCTGGCACTCCTCTTAAAATAACCTCGAGGAATAACTCGCAAGCAGCCCTCGCGCCAAGTCTGGTGGATATTACAGAGCGGCTGTCACTTTTAGAATATTCTTTGTTAATGTGTTTAAACTTGAGTCACAGGCTGTGGTCAAAAGAGAAACACTGGGCTGATTCCTGGGCAGTGATCTTTTGGGGCGTTTGTGGGGAGAGAGGTGTTCTTCTGCAGTCTAACATGAGGAATTATGGGAAGCATGATGGGATATTTAGGAAGAGGATATTTGGCGTGCAGGACGTCCCATGGAGGAGGCGCTGTAGGTGCGGGAGCGCTGCCTCACAGCCAGTCGGCACGGCAGCTCCAGTTCCTCAAAGAGGGCTGTCCCAGTAATGTCTGCCGCCTCGGGACGCTCACCGGGGCTCAAGGACAACATGCTGCGCACCATACTCAACTAAAAAGCCACAAAACACAGAGGGATGTCAGAAAAGCATTGTGGTACAGTTATGTTACAAATTAAAACACATTCACAGTGTTTAAGGTGGACGAAATAGAAAACAGAGATTGAGACTTGTTAGATTTAAAATAAATAACTGATACTGTCTACATCAAATACTTTCAGACCAATATATATATTTTAAACATGGGTGGCTCACACTCGTATGAGAAAAGGAGGATCTAAAAATAGAGCAGGCCACAGTGAGTGAGGTGAGATATTGGGATAAAAGAGCAACCTCGCATTACCAGTCCCAATGAGGAATCCTGATTATTCACCAGGATTATGTCAATCCCATTAAGAGAACAATCAGGTAAACAGAGTAATGTAACCAACATGAGACAACACACGTCTGATATTTCACATATATATCATACACAACCTTTTCAATTTATTATTAGAAACAAATGTGGGTAGATAATACTATTTTAACATAAAATCAGACTAAGCAGTTTTGTTGAGCAGAGGATTTTAGCCATTAGGCAAAAAAACATATATCCACCACTGCACAGGTGATTCATAACAACACCTGCATTATTAGTAATCATTATGATAAATATAATATAATATAATATAAATGATGTTCATGAGGAACAATTTATTTTGAAGTAGTTAACAATAATACTAAAAAAAAAAACAGGAACCACATGACCACAGAACTAGACTGCACTATATGTGTGAGCTTTATTAACATGACCCATCTAATATATATTTTATTTGCTTGTAACAGATCATACCACTATTTAAAAAAGTGTGTTTTTTATAGTATTTACTTTTACATTACTTTTAATGTTGAAAAAACACTTTGTGTAACACCACTACCACAGCTTTAGATCAATTTGTGAGCAACCCAGTGGTTTGTTTAAATGTAGTTTTAGGTAGTGGACACTAGATGGCAGCAGGCAGCCACTCACCTCCTGGACGTTGTTTTTGGAGAAAACCTCTGGGAAGCGATGAGCTCTCACCTCAGTCAGCGTCTGGAGAAAAAGAAGTAAACACCTGTGAGTCGAGCTAATCAGGCCCTTTGTTTCAAAGACAAAAGAGCCACCGCCGGCGAGATTTCAACTGTACCTCTGCACTCGATAGGAAACACAATTATTTAGGACGACTAGATTATTTAAATGACAATAGTGTATTATAGCTGCTCCAACAGATAATGGCATAATTAACAGTGTAATATAAGAGGCATTAAGATAAACCGCCTTGTTACTAAGTCTCTTTGTTTTCCTGGTGAAACAAAACATAGATAACACTCTTATTATTTAAGTCAAAGGCTTTCACATCTGTGACCTGTCAGCTTCACAAATGAAACAATTTACAGTCGCTTTTGATACAGTTTGAATCATCACTTCAGAGACAGAGAAATGATCTTAATAATTTGCCTTTTATACAAAAAGCAGTTTAAGAAGGATAATTTAAAAGTATTAATTAAAGGGCTAAAATTGAATGATTTTATGAGACACGGTGGTCATGTGATCGTGTGGTTACTCACCCTCACTCTCTCCATCTGTGTCCTGAACGGACACAGCAGCTCAAACATGATCAGGCCCAGAGAGTAGATGTCCACTTTGTGAGAGTACGAGTTCCCAGAGAGCTGTCAATGAAATAGAAACCAGATTATTCTCTCTGTCAGAAACGTACATCAGTTTATGAGTAAAATATATTGGGACATCATTGATTAAATTAAAGCAAATATTAAATAAGGAATCGTAAAGTACATTGTAAAATACACCACTGTACATGTTTTTGGTGGTAGGGGAAACCGGAGCACCTATTTGAAAACCATTGCTGTTTAATGAATGAATCAAAACTACTATTTGATACCATATCTAACTACGTTTAGTGTCTGTAGCTCGTCTCACCTGCTCTGGGCTCATGTAGAGCTTGGTGCCGACTTGTCCCGTGTGCCGCGTCAGGAGCGGAGCAGGAGTCAAGGCACTGGAATCGTCCTCGTCCTCCTCTTGGTCCATAGCCGTCACCAGACCAAGGTCCCCCACCTTCACCACGTCATCCATTGTGAAGAAGATGTTTGATGGCTAAAGCACAGATGAGCACAGGTATAATGACACAAATCCAACAAACAACACAAACAACACAAAATTTAAACTAATAGTCTTGTTAAAGCTTTTTTACTTTCTTTCATTTATTGTCTTGTGTTTGAAAAAGCACAGAACCCTATATCAATGCTGTACAAAAGAGACAGTATAGTTCTCAATTATTAATTTCCTTTATACTTTTCTTTAGTACTTTTGTACTGCTCCAAAGTCCGTGTTCTAAGTAAAAGCTGGTTAAACTTGATTCTCTTTTGTTTAAAAAAACTAAAACTCTTTTCCTTAGCTGCACAAAGACTGATCGAAGACAACGTCTGAGGCCTGAGGATTATGATCATATGTTATTTGACTTACTTAAAAGGTATTTTAGATTTTTGCATTAGTTAATACAATACAACTCCTTTTGGTCAACTTTTGATTGATCTAAGGTGCTCAGCAAATAAATATTGACCCTGGAATGAATGAACCAGCATTGGAATCATAAACATAAGGTAAAACGTCTGCAAACCAGAACCCAAGAAAAGAAATGTATGAGATGTTTTCTTGCGGAGGTCTTGTCGAGCCAATATTAACTTCTTAAAGCATTTAATGTTATAGATTCTTGTGCCAGGGGTCTTATGGCAGCCAGATGTAGTTTTATAATTGTACTGATATATAATAGTCCAAACATAAATTAAACCTACATTAAGCTCTAAGGTCAGCGATTAAAGCTTACTGCAGGAGATACTAAAGAAGATAAATGAGTGGGTTTATTGCTCTCCGCTGCCCCTTGTCTCTTTGTGTCACTCGGAGTGTGTGCTCACCTTCAGGTCTCTGTGCATGAGCCCTTTGCTGTGCAGAAAGTCCACAGCCTCAGCGATTTGGAGGAAGATGTCCAGACACTGGTTGTGCTCCCTTTGCTCCGGGAGGCATCGCTGGGCCATCCAGTCCTTCAGGTTCTCCTTCCGACAGAGCTGCATTTGGATGTACAGGTACACCTACCAAGGGGACGGGACAGGTCAGTGTATGTGGGAAATTAATGGCTTTCTTCTAATAAGCTATAATCAAACCCTAGCTTTAAGAGACATGAGAAGCACAGACATTGGGAGCTGATAAATATCTCACCAAGCTCACCAAATATTGTCTCCAGATTTGAAAGAGTTTTACTTTTTTCAATGCAAGGACATAAATGTCTTTGTTAAAATAGAAAAATATTTTGAATGTTATTTGACTTCTTCATTGTACTGGGTGGTTTGAGCTTCCATAAGATTTTTTTCCATTGTTGTCTTGTACCTTTGGTGGGGGTTGTGTGCGTTGTGCAGGAGGAGCTGTAGGCAGAGCCAGAGTGAGTGCTGTGGGACGAGGGGGAGAGGAGGACGAGGGCTGAACATCCTGTTGTCTTGTGTTTGAAGAAGACATGCTGTTGTTTGTTGTTGGGGACGGACTGGCGGCTCCAGAGGCGGAGTCTGACTCAGCGTCAGCGTCTCGATCGCAGCCCGAATCCTCAAAAACAATGTCAAAGGAGGAGGAGGTGCAGTCGCTGGGGCCACGTGGAGGACACAGCTCAAACGAGTGAGGTGTGTCTGAGGCCTCTGGGTCGGCCTGGCTGTCCCGCTCGGACATGAGGCTGTCGTGGCCCAGCAGAGGGTTGAAGGACAGGTCTCCTTCATTCGTTCCGAACCACAGGCCGCCTTCAGTGCTGCTAGACAACAGGACACGGGTATCCACTGACGTCTCTGACGCATCTCCTCCCTGTCCTGAGACTGGACACACCGAGCTGGACACAGGCACTTTGACCGACAGCACCTCCATGTGGTCCACAAAGCTCATGGGCCAATCTGTAGCACTGAAGAGAGGGAAAGATGTTACTTATTAGGTTAACTTTTTTATAACCTCAGAGTGTCAGAGAGAGTGTGTGAATGTATTTATGGGCAGGTGCAGTAAAAGGACACAACACATAGTAATGCAGTATGTGTTGTGTGTTTTCGACATCAAACAGGCCATTATTTTTGCAGAGCAGAGAAGGATTCAACTTTTCTTTATAGAAGGCAAAAGTGATCCACCTGCTGAGCTGCAAAGGATAAAAGGTTTAAACACAGCTCACCTGGTGTCTTTCAACCAGCGCTGGTCCATCTCCTCCTGCCAGCCCTCAGGGGGACTTTCCTGCCAGGCGTTGAAGTAGCGGATAATCCCTGGGTGCTCCAGCTTGGCCAGGGCCTTCACTTCACGCATAACCTTCTCACGGGCCAGCTCCCTGAACGAGGAACAAGAACAGCTTCATATCACATTGGTATCATAGTACTGTTTTTTTTTTTATATAAATAGGGCCAAAACCTTGATCCAGAGAAAATTCATATTTTAAGTGACAAAAGTCATCTGAATTTGTTCCATTAGACAGGCTATAACTATGACATTCAATTAAGAAATGTCAAAATACACTAAAGTCTCATTGAGGAATAATTAAATGTCTATTTTCTTGTGCACTGCGTGAGTCAACAGCCGACAACGGGGGTGAAATGAACAGGCAGACACAGAGACGTAGCAGCTGAACACTAATTTTTCATGCTTGTCAGAATAAATAGATACAAACATCATAAACTGTCAGTATCTCCTTAGCATTCCTTCATGTTTGGTCGAGTAATTTAGCAGCTTACATAAGTCCAATTATGTAGATTAGAAACAAATATGAAACTGAGACAAAAGAAAGCTCTAAATGCATCCCGCTATGAGCCACATGCTGCGACGGGCGTGGGGCTTTACCTGTTGGGTAGACGGAATTCTTTTGATGGCGTAGTTGCAGTCGTCCACTTTGTTGCGAGCTTCAAACACAACGCCAAACCCCCCGCGGCCGAGGCACTGCACCGGCTCAAAGTCTGTCAGATACCTGCAGAGAGACAGTTCATTAACGCATGAAGACAAATGGATCTTGTCTCAAAGTCAAAGACATGCAGCGTTAAAAGTGTGTTAACCCTTGTATAGAGAGAGTTTTGTGTAATTTGTGTAAAAGTGGGCTGACTTTTTGTCTAAAGCTGAGCTGTTCATGAAGCTTTACAGTAAACTTCTCATAGAGACCCTCAGAAACTGGGGCACAAAAAGCAACACAACACCTCTACTAATGGTAACTGATATTTGACACCACAATACTTTAGATTAGATCTCAGACTCTCAAAAAACTGGACTATCCCTTTTATAATTTTGTAAGTACTTTTTATCCACTGTCTACTAAACCAATGTCAAAGACTAATAACTAATAACTTTTTAAACTAGTATCTCTCAGCACACAGCACCTCTAATCTCTTTTTCTGCTGCTCATCATTAAGAGTGTGTGGCTGAGTGATAGCACTAAACCTGCTGAGGCACTTCAGGGGCGAGAAAGACATCTTATTAAAAAACAGTGAGTATGTGTGATTGGTCCTCTGTTTCTGATCTGTATCATATTTTAATGAGCCTGACTTGTGTTGTTTCCCACAGCTGCCACAACTGCCATTAGATTTATTTCAGGAATTTTTTTAGTTAAGTTGGACTGCTGGAGGGTGGGTACTTGTCATTTTTAGGGAGTATCAGAGGAGAGGAGGTAAAAAGTAGTGACAGTTTGAAAGAAAAAAAGTGCAGTTTAATCAGATTGTTGCTGGGGTTTGGGTGGGTAACGCCACTTTATTGAGCGTCTGAGTTTAAAAAATGCAAAACACATCGATCAGACTTCGAGAAGCCAGCAGCAGCCCATAAATTATGGCCACTGATCATATTTGGTATGTCCAAAGTAACAAAAAGCTTGTGACAATGTGCTGACAGTGATGTAAAGGGACGCCGTGACCCTGTGGCAGATGCTGCGGGATGGGACGGGGGTGGGGCTCGTGGGAGGCCAAGGTCATTTTCATTTGAGAAAAACTACACGAGTTATCCAATCATACTCTACTTCAGCTCGGAGCACATATCTCTGCCTGGTCCTATCCAGGCAGGCAGGAAGACCAGTGGTCACCATGGTAACAGTGCTGTTTCTGGAGCTACACCTTAAAAGAGTGAGACTCCCATGGGACCCTTTCTATTGAGATGACTATTCACAGAGCTGTAGTGGAGTTTTGTTTTCCTCCTGATTCACCATTTAATCTTTTACACATTTTGTTAAAGTTGTACCTGGACACATATTCGCTGGATCTCGTCTCCATGGCAACTGTCTCTTTGGTCTCCACCACCTCAAGGTCAAACTTGGAGTCGGTCTGGCACTGGGTTTCGGACTCTTTACGTTGCTTTAAGACACAGACACACACAACCACTTTTAGAAACTTTAATAACTCAGTAACTCATGTTTCTATGAGAATTTGAAGATTCAAACTTTGAATAAAAGATGAGGCATGTGTTTACAAAACTAATGATTCCATTGTAATACTGCTGTCAATCAAAAGGTATCTGATGAACATCCTTATACATTACTTTCTTTATAATATAACATCAGAGTAAGTAAGTTTAACCTTCAACATATAAATTCTATCTATGTGACGCAGAATGGATATGGTTGTATAAATGTAATAACTGTGGATATTTTGTCTTACCCGCACACAAATCACAGGAGCTGTGGGGTGGAAGAACTTGCGGACAATGTAAGTGGTGGCAGCGATGCAGAAGATGATCGTCCCGATAATCTCCTTCCACCAGGGCAACAGCAACACAGGGTCCTTCCTCCGACGGTTCTCCGGCCCTGCCCTGTTATCCCCGATCAGACTCACAGCGTTATCTCGTTTCTCACGGTAGCGCTTGCTGAAAGGGAAGTAGTAGCCATTGTCTACAAAGAAGAGAGGCAGGAGATAAAGACAATAAAGTTGAAGTCGTTTTGTTACCAACATTAATAAAGGCAGAGAGTGAGGCTCTTACCGTACGGATACTGAAGGATGGACAGTGCTCCATTGCTGTATTCGTCATGGGAAAACTTGTCATTACTTAGACACTTGTCAAACTCATCAGAGCCGACGAGTGCAGGTGTCCGCGAAGGAGAATCTGTGTCAAGGACAAGATGAATCAGTGCTTTGTTGCCAGTGTAAAGAGGGATCAATAAACTGGGCATAACTAATTTAAGGTGGCATTGGCAGCAAACTTTTCAAAGCAATGTTTTTTAAGGTTTTTACGATCATAAGGGCTGAGGCTGTGCACTTACGGATCAGCGGCTTCCATTTGACAGTAGGAAGTGGGATTATGTCCTTCTCCGACGCAATGGCTTTGGACGGGAACTTGTCTGTGATCCTCACTGAGGATTGGAGGTAGTACTGTCCCTGGTACATCCCTGAAAAATGAAAACCAAAACTGAATTTAAATACATTTGCTTTTAGTCTTTGAGTCTTCTAAATATCAAAGAAGATATTTGTTGAGAGTTTATGTAGGACTCCATTGCTCTAACTCTCAGGTTTAAAAATCAGGTAGATCTTAGAAATTATCTCAGAATCATTGTTTGAATTGCTAAACCCTCACTGTATTTTCAATCTATTCATGTGAAAGGGCAAATACATTTACATTTACATTTAGTCATTTAGCAGACGCTTTTATCCAAAGCGACTTACAAGTGAGGATAACAATGGAAGCAACTTTAACAACACAACAAAAAACTAGTCAGTTTAAACCCAGCGCAGTATACGATGCTAAGGATAAGAGAATTTTTTTTTTTTTTTTTTTTTGAAAGGAATCGATAGAAAGGAAGTAGGGCTCAGTGTTTGTCAAATATACAAATCTTGTTCAAAATAAAAATAAAAAATCAGTGAAAACCCTATTAAACCCAGCTTAGACTTTGTATGTACTGTACTTTGAACGTACCAAGGTAAACACTGGACTCAGGGCCACCACTATTCTTAGCATCTTCATCATCCTCCTCCTCATTGGTTTCTGTCTGGCTGCTGTAGCTGGTGTCATCAAACAGGCTGATCGGTGTGACTTTTCCCCCTCCCACCAGCCAGGCTGAGGCGATGGGGGTACAGAACTACGGGAAACACAAGGAAACACAAAGTAGGTTTACAACTGATATAATTTACAAGTCTATGAGACATTGGGAGACAAGTTTGAAGCACATCTCACCTGCCGTTCCCAGACAAGCTGTCCTTCAGCCTCAGTGCTAAACGCCATGACTTTCCAGTCAGGAACAGAGACCTTAATGATGAGGTCCAGGTTCTTGTTTGAACCCTCAGTCTTCTCTGTCTCTTTTGGTTCGTCAGTGATAAACTTTGGAGGCTCCTTCCAAGTTTCACCGTTGGCCATTTCTCCCTCGAGAAGTTCATCCCAGACTGCAACTCTGGCACCAGCTTCAGCTCAAAGTTGCCAACGCTGAAGTTCCACCTGGAGACAGCGGCGAGGACAGTTATAAAGCACTAAAGTTTAGTGGTAAAGACATTCACTTTATAAACCACAACAGAAAGTCAATAGTCTTTTACTGAAGCTGACTGATCAGCTCACGAGCAGTGACAGAATGAATAAGACTCACTTCTCTGTCCCGGAGCGAGGCCTGATGGCTCTCACTGTCTTCTGGGTCCTCTGCAGCAGGAGCACGTCCTCAGCCTCCAACTCATCCTCGGTCCAACGACTGCAGCCCACAGCGGAGCAGATGTACTGGATCTGAGGAGGACGAGAAGTTAGGCATAACTTGTGTTTTACTAAAAGAAAGTTTCTAGGTATTAAAAATGTTTATGGTGGCGCCCCCCTTGCTCAGTCAGTAGAGCACATGAAAATACCCGGGAGACCCGGTTTGAGTCTCGTTCGGATGTTTGACCTATGTTTAACCCTAACCCTCTGTCTCTCACCCTGTTTTCTGTCAACCTACTGTCTACTATCCAAATAAAGGCAAAAAGGCCCAAAAACAATATATGTAAAAAAGAAATACTTTTACATACCTTGCCACTGAAGGCCCCCAGGCCATAGGTGGTGAGTGATTTGCCCCCGACAAGGACCGTATCATCTCCGATGCGGTAGGATGACTCCAGCAGAGACTCCACACTGAAAGGCACTGCCTCCATAATCTCCCTGTCCCGGTTCCACTGAAACAGGGCTCCGTCCAGAGACGGGATCACCATCTTATTGCCAAAGACCTGCAGACACACAGATGTGTTTGATTTAGAGAAAATGTTCACTTAAAATATTTAGCACCTTAGCACCAGACATTATCAGATTTACTTTAGTTCAGTTTTGTTCATTTGTGTTTAAATGTGCACTTTTTATTAAAATACTTAATATGAAAGTTAAATTAAAGAGTGTGAAAGACGAAATAAACAACCGTCTCAAACAACTGAGACTGCGAACCTCCTATACCATTTTTATTTAATTTACCAGGTAACAAACAGCTGAAATATTCTTTCCAATTTAACAGAAAAAAAAACATACAAAAGATTGACATACATCAGTTGTAGCCCTCAGACACCTGGACCCATTCCACAGACCATTACACAACCAAGAGCCTAAGTAATTAACCTGGCTCTTTAGAAAAGTGTGTGACTGTGGTTAATGCCGGCTCACTGCAGGAGGGCAGCAAGGATGACATCATCGCTAAAATAATCCTGATTTAACCTGCACAGCTTCAGCACATCAGGGGGTTTTAATACAACTGTTTTTATTGAGATGCTGCCATTTAAAATGTTTGACAGTTCATGTTGTGACTCATGTGGCAGCGGTGTTGTGAGAGGTGAAACTAAGGAAGTAACATTACAGCTGCTTTACAGTGTCATTAGTTCCCCATCTTTCTGTGAAACTTTAAGTGACTCTGGGCTAATATCTGTAACCTTGCTTATCCCTTTGACACCTAATTTAAATAGTCTTGTGGCCTCTTTATCAAAGTATTCAAGGCTAAAAAAGGCCAAAGCTGGAAGAACATGAGAACAGCTTAAAACTATGTCCACTTAGCAATTTTAAGACAGTTTTAGTAAATTGCTTGGTGATATGCCAGAAGTGAGTTCAGTAACTATTTTCTGGCTTCAATAAAGTTTGAGGTACGTCTAACCTGTGACCTGGCAGGTGCGTATTACTCCTAAAGTCTGGAAACTGACCAACGCAGGTCAATCACATTATCATTAAATCCCATCACAGTTTAAAGTAAGTAAGTAACGAGAGCTGTGGAGGATAAAACAATGTGTTGCAGAGTGATTTAGAGCCAGGAGCAGAGGTGATGTCATCTCTGCAGAAACAAGAGGCAGGAGACAAGGCCAGGATAAATTTAGCCACAGAGACCAGGAGGAGGGGTTACCAACCTGACCATCACATCGCACCATGAGCCACACGAGAAACGAGAGGGAAGAAGGGGGTGGAAGGAGGGGGGGCTTCTCATCAAAGCTGTGGGTGAGTCATCGAGCTCCAAATGCCTTAATCTGAGCCTCTGATCCAGTTGCATTGACACCAGCCAGTCTCCCAGAGTATCTACCGTCCCTAACGTTTATTCTCCACAGATTACAAGGACTGCTGAAATGTAGAAGTCATGTGATCTCTAAATAATATCAGGGGAACTGTGTATCATTTAGTTTTGTCTTAAAAGCTTGGTTTGGGCAAAAAAAGAAGAGCTGTAGCTGCTGTATTTTAGTATTGAGCAATAAGTCATTAAAAGGGACGATTTTGAGGTTTTGGTTAAAATTAGTGACATTTCCTCAATCTGTCTTCCTGAATTCATGTTTATACCCTATTCCTTGATCAATAAAGGCATGAAAAGCCAATAATATCTTTAAAAAACATTGAATAGCTATAGGACACATTCCATTTAAAGTAAGAATTTCCAAATAAACTGCATTTAAGAAAAACGGTATAAATTATATTATTGTGTTGATGTAGAGCTCCTCAAAAGGTTTATTTCAGAAAGTTACCAAATGCTAAATTACTGATACACAAGAATATGTGCTATGGTTAGCACTCCTGCCTCACAGCAAGAAGGTCGTGAGTTCAAAACCCGGCCGACTCAAACATTCTCGGCTGACTCCGGTCTTTCTGTGAGGAGTCTGCATGTCCTCCACGTGTTACTGTGGGTTCTCTCCGGGTACTCCGGCTTCCTCCCACTGTCCAAAGACATGCATGTATAGGTTAATTGGCAACTCTAAAGTGTCCCTAGTGAATGAATGTGAGAGTAAATGGTTGTTTGTCACTGTCTATGTCTAAAAAATGTCAGCCCTGCGACTAACTGGCCACTGTCCAGGGTGTACCCCGCCTCAGGCCCAAAGCTGCTGGGATAGGCTCCAGTCACCTGCGACCCCTAACGGGACAAAGCGGTAGATAATGAATGAATGAATGAAATAAAATAATTTATCATTTAATTTCAGTTTGCGCCAATTCAAGGAAGTATTGGACTTTGTATGTTAAGTGCCTTTTAAGAATGACATGGTTTTTGGTGTACATAAATAATATACAGTATATAACATACAGTACATACCATTTATGCCTACAATGGTCAACTAATAAGACATAAATTTGGCTATGTAAGCCAATAGGCTACTACTGTTTGTTACTACATTGAGTCAGTGAAGAACTATTTTGCTTGACATCTGGTCTAATACACAGCTTCAGGTCTTGCCTCGATGAGTTCAAGGTCAAGTAAGAGTAAACATGTGAAAGAGGCCTTAGCAGACAAAGTTTAAAAATGTTTTGAAAATATTCAAAGTGGTCAGACTAGTTGAAACCACTCCATTCACTGACTTTTTTGAGCTTCATCAATGCCAGCGCTTCAGATAGCTACTAGAGACATCTGGTGAATTATTGACTCGGCCAAAAAAAAAAAAAAATCATTACATCTGCGCCAGGAGTGGTTTTATTGAGGCTGTAGTGGGTTTTGTGGCTGAGTGGACGATTCACTTTGATATTACTCCTGACAGGTCGTAAATGATAAAACAGACAGTCCACAAGCAAACCAACAAGAAATGTGTACAATCTAATACAGGGATATTGTTTCTGAATGTATTTATTACAAAATCTAATAATAATAATAATAAATAATAATAATAATAATTATTATTATTATTATTATTAATGAAAAAGGAGAAAATAAATCTAATATAGAGGCGTATGTTGCATTTTACACCTTCTAGTTACTTTATACAAGACCTGGCAAAAACTCAAAACATGATTTTCTTCACCACTACAACCTGAGATGTGTTTTGTTTTCCATAATTGTGTCAGAAAACACACAAACACTGTCTACAAATAGATCTTTGAAGCAGACTGGAATTAAATTGGGTTGTTAGAGAACAAAACATCTACTATATGTGTCAGGATTCTTCTTGGCAGTATAGAAAACCCCACTTCAGAGGAAAATGGCTTTAATGAACCGCGGAGTGAATATATGATCAAGGACAAAGACCCCACTCCTCCCCCAATTATTAAAAACACAACACAGGAAAAAAAAAATCTTTTGTGGATTAATAGTCTGATTAAACGCAACTTGTATTTGCAAATTCCTATTAGGGCTAATTAGTCTTTCAGAGATTCATTCACGTTTCCCTTTTATTTCCTTTGAGCCAGAATAAAAAATGTACTTTACCGGAAGACTCATTCATTTTTTTTTTTAGGAAAAGAGACATGGCGTCATTAAGTTTTAATTTGCCCTTGAAAGCCTTGGGTTTGTTTGGCTGCAGCAGTGAGACAATGTTCACTGTATGAGTCAGGCATCTATTATTCCGTCTTATTGCCTCAAAGAGATTCGTAACACTTGTTAGCTGGTGATTATTTGATGTCATGACATGTGACTGGGAGTGTATTTGAGAGGGGTCAGGTAGAGGGGAGGGTTCACAGGGGGCGGCGGGGTGGCAGAGAGGATGGGATGGTGATGGGTAAATGTTGATGCAGATGCTCCACTGACTCTGTCAAACAGCTTCAGACGTCACCGGCCATTAATGTGACACTGTTGGTCCACAATGCACTGCTCCACCCAAACACAAGAGACAGACTACACCGTATGTGACAGAGTATACTGTATGAACCTGCTCTGTGGTGAAGAGGTAAGTTTACAAAAACTTTGGTGCAGGAGATTGAAAATGCCATTAAGACCAACTTTGTTTTTAGCCTATTGTTAATTTGAAGTCACTGCTTAAGGTTTGAGATGTTTGGGGGCATTTTTTATATTTAAAGTAACTTTATATTGCCTTTTTTGTATGATATATCCTAAAACAAGAATGCAAAATAAATTGTAATATCAACAACTCCCATGTATGACAGAAAAGTTACAACCTTCAATGTGATAGAGACCAATCAAAGCTTTAAATCACTTTGAAACACTACAAAAATGAGTAAAAAGGTTGAAGCCAGTGTTGTGCCTTGTAGTTTTTGTAGCTTCAGACAGTACTGTTGCACTCAGAGTTAGTAGCTTATTGATTCCCTGTTACAATATCTTGTGTCATGAGCTGCACTTTTTATCTCCAAGTATGATCAATAGAAATCATTGTCTACCCAGAACAACTCCACAGTGGTTTACCCAGTAGACTGCAGACCACCGGGAAATCAATGCCCAGCAAAGACTATTAACTAAATGTCAAAAATAATAACTAGAGTTTTAACATTTAAAGAGCTAGAGGTAAAGTTACAACAGAAGTTTCCAAAGATACACACACAGCAGACTTTACAGTCAAGAATAAACACTTGACTGTCATAAAACCCTATATAATGGTTAAATCCAATTTTATTTTGTTTGCATTTCTAAGTCATGATTCATTTATCTAAAATTCACTTAAAAATCTAAACCGTTTCAAAGCAACGCAGTTTAACTAAAAAGGTACTGAATGATTTAGACTCATTGATTCCTCGGTAAGTAACTGTGAATACACTGAACCCTGATTACCAAACACTTGTATATGTGTTCTTATGCTGCTGGGTATAAAACAATCAAAATAAAACTCGATCAGCTGAAGGAGAATCGACTTTCTGGCAAAACTTGTCGGCCGTTTGGTGCCGTTTCATTTCCTGCACTGCTGGGAGACTTATTGCTTGTCACATTAGTCTCAGTGAGGAGGCCGATCGTTAGTCACTGTGTTGCCATCAGTCACATTCTCTCATCGTTTGTTCGTTGATGCCGCGTGCCAACGCAGGTGTGCAGCTCTGAGTGTGAGGGAGCATTTGTGTCACAATGACATCATCTACCGGTCTGAAGCATTACCTCACCTCCCCCTGTTTAGCCCCGCCTCCTCTCTCCTCAGCATGACTCACTCACATTGGCACCCCCCCCAGAGCTCATACACATAAATAAACATTAACATACCATTGTTTTTTTGTCCATTTGGTGTTGATTATGAAATAGTATCATGCTTCCACAACCAACAAGGTAGAGTGGTATGTTCTCATGTTTTTTATTTTTGTTTTGTTTTTAACAATATAACCTTTGATATTTGGATTTAAGTTCAATTCTCTCGTGAAAAAACACAAGGCACTGGACTAACTTCCACTGGTAAAATATGGGCTAAATCAAAAATGAAAGACTAAAACAAGACTTTTTCAAACTTTGACACAATGAAAATCTGACCATAGCATTATTGCGATTTATGCAGTTCTTTGTGATACAGAAAATGTATTTGTGGATAGTGCGATAACAATTAATTTGCATTATCTTGTGTAACTTTCATTCAGTTACTTCCTTCTCTCGACCTCCCTAACACTTCCCGGAGAACATAACACATTCGCTATATACATTCTATAACTTGGCTGACCTTTTGTTACAACCCCTACATTTAGCAGCCACAGCTTTTCCATTGTCCTTCATGACATTCCCACATACATGCACTACACGTTACCAGCTTTAGCGTCTAATTTACTTTAATAAAAAACATCTTTTAACATTTTAAACCACGTGTGGTCTCTCTCTCTGACAGAACCTTCAGCCAGTTTGTGACATATTTGAATTCTTGTCTACAGCGGAAAAACAAGTAATCAGACACAGTTGTTGATTGACCCCACTTTCTGTCAAAAAAAAAAAAAAAAATGGCAATAACTAAAAGAACAAAAACATACAGGCAGTTCCAAACCTTCTCTAAAAACCCTGAATTTCAAAGCCAGCTAAATTCATGAGGATGGGCCAAGATTGTCTTCACTTGTTAAAAACTTGTGGCCCCCAGCATATTGTGGTGTTTCTGAAGTGATGGCCCTTTTTTCTGCAGACAGTGCCATTTGTGGCGGTCCCTCATCCCTCACTGCAGGCTGCAGCAGGTGACTGGCTGCCTCCCCCCTTGTGAGACGAGGCCAGCCAATGGCGCGGCAGCAGACCCCCCTTAGCCTCTAATCACCGAGCAGACTGGTGTCTCAAAGGCCGAGCCTGCTCCAATGAAACCGTTGCGAAGTGAAGACTAAGGGATGATGGCACAGACATCAGCGGCAGATGCCCCCCCCCCATTAAAAAATCCACAGACCAGACAGGCATCCAGGGTTAAAGAGGGCACAGAGGGTTATGAACTTATATAAAACACACACGGATCGCAACAAGTGACGTCAGGGAGTCACTGAGTTCACAGCTGACAGCCATTGCTCTTCATTCACGCAATGTCAGCCAAATAAAAGCCAACAGGTGAACACACACAGTCAGCTCCTCTGTGTCAGCGCTGGAAGATGACAGCGTGTCACCGTCACATGTGTTTCTGTCAACGAAGATATTCACATGTCTCCTGACTCTCAACACATGTTAACAAGGGGGAAACTATGTCAGCAAACTAAAGAGCCAACCGTGACAAGTATTCAGATAAATTGCAAAAAAAAAAAAACAAGAGGGTCTTGTCCTTTATGGGTCGTGGGGGTTTGGAGTCCCAGCTGCTTTACGCATTAAGCGAGGGTTCGGGTCATCATGGACAATTTCCGATCAATTGCAGGGTTACAGACACTGAGAATACACTATTTGCACTCACATTCATTCACTACTGCCACTTTACAGTCTCCAATTCACCTGCATGTCCCTGAACAGTGTAAAGAAGCCAGAGTGCATGGAGAAAAACACAATAACACGGGGAAGATGTAACACGAAAGACACCTAGGCAGACTTGATCCCATGACCTTCCTGCTGCGAGGTAGAATTGATACTTATGCATTAAAAATTGTGTTTAAAGGCTTACAAATACAACTTCATGATTTAATCGTCAAAAACATATTCATGTAAGAGGCTTAAGAACAAAGACATACAAAACAAACAACTTCCTCAATAGGACAAAAGTGGCTACGTTAAGTGAAATTAAGCTGTCTAACTGTGTGGATCTGGGAGCAGAGCTGTTCATTCATCATTTATTGGTCAGGCTTCTCTCTGGGGCCAAAACAATGGACAATCCTGCCTCAGACTGCCACATATTTCTGTGTAAGGTTTATTGTGTGTCTTGTTTCCTACTCTGCGTCATGGGTGCACATTTACTTTCACCTGGTGGTTGTATTAAATCGAAGACTGTCACATGTTCAAATGAACAAAGCAGTTCAAATGAACTGTGCCACAAGTCATTAGGGAAAGGACCAACTTGTTTTTAAAGCCAAGAGTACAATTGCTGCACAGACACCGAACTAAACAAGAGAAACTAAATACATCATTTTGTGAATGAATGAAGTCTACAAATCTACTTAGGTCTGTTTACGCTTTACACAATTTATTTTTATAAACATTTTTTTTAATTACAAAAATGACTGAAAGCACCAAATGCTACTGACATGAATTTATTTTCAATGTCAAATTTACATTTTTATGCCGAGAGTCTGAGGTGCTGGGAGGGACCTTTAGGGCCTCTCCACATTAGAACCTCACAAGAAGCTGAATAAAACCGCTTCATGAATTCTGATTTCATGAAGACTTTCTCCAAACTCCCAGAGGCTTGCGTTTTTATTCCAGAATTTATTTGAGCAGCCTATTAGTTGCTGAAAGAATGTTGCCACTAGATTCATTAGAAGAAACATTTTTAACAAAAACTAAAGCGTTTGATGAGATCAGTTTGTAGTTAGTCTCCCCAGAGGTATTTCGTTTAAGAGTGGAAAACAAAGGCTTGTATTGCACCTCTAAGCAATAAGCTGAGCTGTCTAGTGTTGCACTCATGTTGTGGCTGGGTAATTAATCATGAAATAATCAAAACTGACAGACTCTCTGCTCTATAATCTTGTCTATTACACCCTCATTTTTTTTTCCAAGTTTGGATTGAAGGATATTGGTCCCACTGTTACTGACAATTTCGATAGTTGAGCATATTTCCAGTACAAAGTTCATCAGTAAACCATTAACCATTTTTATTTATAAAAGATCTGTCTGAGATCTGGAGTCTATCCCAGCTGCTTTGGGTGTGAAACAGTGTTGGAGCTTTTCTAATTTTGAGTTAGGATTAAGGCTTTTATTTTGAAGAACAGGTGATAATTTACCAGGGCAAGAAGCAGCAGATGCCATGAATGTTTGAATGTTTTATCAAAAAGTGGCAAATAAACGCTCAGAAAACCCTTACAAGCCAGCTTAGACAATGAACTCTACGTCAAGGTTTGTTGTTCATTGTCTTTTTCATTGTTTTTTGTTTTATTGAACAAAAGGCAAAGTATACACTGATGAACTAAACTCAGTGAACTATGAGGGGAAAATACATAAGTATAATCAGTGTAAACCTTTCAATCAACCATTAACATTTGAGCTCTTGTCTTCGAGCCGAGAATATGAATGCATGAGTTTATTTATTTATTTATTTATTTTTTTATCACTGTAGCGGTGGTTTGTGGGAAATTAAAAACCTCTGGACTCATAATTCAGGGCTAACGCTGTAAGAAACTGTATATATCTTCATGAACTGGTGTGTTTTTCTATTGCAAAGGCGACTAATAAAGCCAAAGTGGATTACATGATGGAAGTCAGAGAGTTCATTACTCTCTGCAGCAGTGGACCTACATTAAACTGATCTGAGGCACCACACAGACCCTTGTTAGCATCAGAGGCTTTTTCCCTAAGGCTAAACTATCACACACAGCGAGTCCAGATCAAAGGGAACTGTGGGCTTGTATCTGGTCCGTATCCTGAAGAGTCTCGCTCACGGCTATGCTCCAGTTTCAGCGTGTTGGCGTGGGCGGTGTAAGCCTCCGCATGTATGTTCAGACGAGGGTCTTGCTGCGCCGTATGTGTAACCCACCACTGTCAACAAAGCCGCTGATCCTCAGGCAAAACACATTTATGAGAAGTCTGTTTATGTTGTTTACATGGACTGAATGTAAGCAACAGAAAACCTCAACGTGCACGAGTTCAGTTACTTTTCTCACCGTTTGCTGAAGGAAAATCGCTCTCACACCGACAAATCAACCTGACACTTTACATCTACTACCTGACAGTAATAAGCTGCACAGTATTTTTGTCTTAATACAATTCAAAGAGAACTTGAAGTGAGCTACTGAAATGCACTGGCTACAAATACACTACATGTCCTACTATATGGACAGGTTATGAATAAGTGTTTTTTGACAGCTGAATAAGTGTTTTTGTTTTGTATCCAGTTTTGTATCTAGATTTGTTAAGTGGGTGTTTCTTATTCAAACTAATAGATGTTAAGTGAGCGTGGCCCACCTCCGGTTTGCTGAGACTGGAGGACACAAGACTCCCTGAGCCGACATCCAGGTCCCACTGCTTCCTGCCCTGGTTGTGAGGATCTAGAGCCGAGATGCGCCCGTCGAGAGTACTGATGATCACCAGAGACCTGAGCGGAGAAAACAAAGACAGGCATTACTCTCCACTGACACTCAAACAGATTCACTTTGGTTGTAACTGAGATTTGAAAAGCATAAAGAAAATATTAAAAAAACAAAAAAAGAAAAACAACAAGCCAGTAAAAGGTAAAAATAAAAAAAGACTTTTTATTGGTGCAGATGTTGTCCTTTACTTTGTGTTACATCTTTAACAAACAATGTGACCTTGAACAGCAGCAAACAACACCTGTCCCTTGACAAGTCCCACCTGACCGTTTCTTTGTTTCAACTCCAAACAAAGAACTGTTAAAATCACAACCTTCAACACCACCCCCCTTAATATGCTTCAGTACAAACATGATGCTATTATATTGTAATTTACAAGACTAGCATAGCTCACAAAGACGAAAAGGGCTATTTATTCAACCCAATTGAGTGTTTTTTCCATATAGTTTTTACTTTAGAACAGCACTGTAGGACAAAAATAGTAGGTTATACATGTAGCTCTCAAATGTCATGGAAGTGAAAATGAAAGAGAGGAAGCCAAACATGAGAAAGTCCCCAACTCATTTTTACATTTAGTCATTTAGCAGACACTTTTATTAAAAGCAACTTACATTAAGCTTCCATTCACCAGTGTCACAGCTGGAACACCACTGGAGGCAAGGTGGGTTAAGTGTCTTGCCCAAGGACACAACAACAGCATGAACTGTGGGGAGAGCGGGAATCGAACCGCCAACCTTCCGGTTATAGAACGGCCACTCTACCAGTGAGCCAGTAGACCACTAGATTTGTCATAGTCCGAAAAGACAAATTTTCTTCTGTATGTTTCCATCCATGAAACTACATCTGCCCATATTCACTGTTTTCTGAAACCACACTTGTATTTGTCACTTGGATACTGTATTGTGCACACATTACTTTTGTTTCCACTTCCCATCTGGCTGTGCTGTTTGGTTAGAGCTACAAACAGATGGTATCAGTGACATGAGCGTTCATTGGGGAATTTGACACGGCTACTGTTCCAACAATGAAAACCACTCATTTAAATGTACCACCACCTCAAATGTTTGACAAAGGAGTGCTTTATTCAGGGTTGATAGATTTGTTCAGTGACATTTGTATCATGTCAGGCAGAAAAACGGTGTAAACAAACGACTTGAGTGAATAATTTGGATGTGCTTATTGACTTGATGAAAATGACAAAACAAAACAGATGTATATATTAAGTATTGGAGGATAATAAAGTGGACACATTTTTTGTACAGAGTGAAAAATACTGCATCTAAAAATAAGATACAGGCATCAAGAGGAGTTTCCCTGAAAAGGTTAATAGACTGTGGACTCCTGAGACTAGATTTACAAATAATTGCAACAATGAATTGTCAAATTTGTACTTTTTTTTTCTTTCCAATTAATCTTTGAGAGAAGTTCAATTTGGACTTCTTTCCTTTGAATCTTGGTAGAAACTCTTCAAAAAGAGCTCTTGTTTCCACTGAAGTTGCACACACAGCACAATTTCTTAACTCTTGTTTAGTTACTCGGGGCTAAGAGCAGTTAAATAAATCAAGACATTCCGCCCCATTGCCGCATCAACTGTCAGTCACCCCATTCTCAAGTGGCACCCCCCCCTCTTCTGGGCTATTGATTTGTATCTGTCCAGAGGAGAAGCTGTCAACTGGGCTTTTAGCTTTTTTAACCAGCGGCGGGCACACGCTGTCTCCGAGCAGCTTCCCGCTTCACATGCACACGGCTGGGACCAGAGTGGCGTCCCTCTGCGGGCTTCGGGATGTGGGCTGATCCCGAGGGGACAACTAGACCCCAGCTGCTCAGAGAGAGAGAGACGCTTGTTTAGCTCCTCAGATCCATTCATTTTCTTTTCCTAGAAGAGACAGCAACCAACTTAAAACAAACTTACCAGTGTCCTCTTCTTACCCCACAGAGCTTCTGCTACTGCCCTTTGAGCAATAAAACTGGGCATTTCTTTGGGAATAATAATAGATTGTCTTGTTGTACCTCAATAGAAAGTACGCCGGGCTAGATACCACAGCCACTACTCGCTAACTGACCTTTAGACACTGCTAAAGGAGTCCTTTACCAACAGTAACTCAACTGTTGTCAAGTTAAAAGAAGCAAAAATCTGTGCAAACATTCAACTTCATTACAGCACATTAACACTCAACTAATGGGCTTCATTTATAATAAAAAAACAAACAAACGCTGAAGAATATTAAAAGCATCTTAAAACGCACAATGTAAAAAAGGAGTACATTTTCAAAAAGTGCAACATTGTTTTTAATTAGTCTATAATTAAAATATATGAAAAAAATATATGAAATCAAAAGAATTAAAAATTTCTTGAGTTTGCACAAATTAATAACTTTCCATTGAAACTAAGCAGCCACCATCTTTAAATCTTTGGAGGCAATAAATGACTAAATAAGAACTAGTGAGCATTTCCAGACTCCAGTCTAACAGTCTCGAGCCCCAGCAGGTGAACTCCCGATCGAACAACTAAACCCCATTGATTTCACCTATTGACCAGTGTTCAGTGAAGAAGAGAAGCTGCATGTTAGACTCTGTTAAAGTCTTAAGATGACTAAGACATGGATTGTTTCAGAGTCTGAATCAATACAAGGAAGTGTTTTCTTAGGTTTCTTACTAAAACAGTTGAAGTTTTGAAAGAAAAGTCGATTAAACTCTGAAAAGCTGCAGGTTTACATAAAAATGCAAATAGTATCACTTAACAGTAATGAGCCATGTGTCTTTCAGCCTCATCAAAGCTAAGATTATCTCTCCAAATCTGCTCCGAGCCACTTCTGCTCCAGAGCTAAGAACAACATTGTTTTTCCTCTCGCCTGCCAATGACAACACGGCGCTAAACCCAGCTTTTTTTTCACTGCCTCCATTGGCTGCGAGGACCTGCCAAAAATATTAGGCTGATTGGTTGTTGCTAAGCAGTCTGACCCCGCCCTCAAGAGTCACGTCGTGAATGTAGAGAAGTCAAAGAGAGCTCCAAGTTCAACTTCAGAGATAGAAGATATATTGTAAGGGGAGATCAAAGGTGAGCGCGGACCCTTTGTACTCAAGATAAAGGATGAGAAAAGTGGGGGCAGGGCCATTTAACAGTACAACTTGGGCTTCATGTTGGTAATAGGGAACATGATCAGTGGCGGAAGAAACCGGGGAGCTACCAGGGAGCTGAAAACAACAAAAACATATTTAAACAAAACAAACAACAAACAAACAGCAAACTCGAGGCAATTTATTTTCCATGTCTTGCCCCCCCCGAGACGCCTCAGCTCTGCCCGTCACCAAAGGGATAACATGTAGCCTGTGGCTTTTCTGCTGACTGGGACAAAAGCACTAAAAGAAGATGTTGCAGGGTTGAGAAGAATAAAACGGTGAAAGACTCGGGGAGAAGAGCGCGGCTGCCAACAGGCTGAGGGCTGTTAGCGTCTCTGCCTCGCTGCTGTCAAAGTGTCATAACACAATCAAGAACGTCTTCAATCATCAGCGAATGAGGAGCAGGGAGCCAATTAGCCTCGCCCTCAAAAGACTCTGCTCTCCTCAGAGACACAAGCACAATAAGACACACAGCAAACCGGCAAACGGCTGGTAAACCCACCCCATTGAAAGAAACAACCATGGTGTTTACACAACCCGAGTCTCTAAGGAGCGAGATGCAGGCCGTCGAGCCAATCACGTCAAAGTGCAGACCCTCAGCAGCCAATGATAGCACAGTTCTCCTTCTCGGTCGCTCAATGAGAAGCCGGCTCTGCAGTATTTGAGCCAATAGCCGAGTGAGACGGTCTGTAACCATGCAACAGTGGAGTGCTGCTGCCGCACAGCTGCCGCTCACAACAAAAATACAAGCGCATGGGGAGCACGTGGAGGAAGTTATGGCTGCAGCACAGAGCCGGCCGCACCCTGCTCTGCCGCTGCACCGCGCAAAAGTGTAACATGTACACTTTCACCGATGGGAGGGGCAAGTTCAAGTCTGGGGAAATGAACAGGGCTTAGGAAGAGCAAGTTTATAATGTTAATGCTGCACAGTGTGGAAAAGTTTGGTTTAGATCTATAAAAGAAACAGGAGCAGACTGACAAGCTGCAAGAGTTGTTTTAAGTACATTTTATAATTGTTAAGAGTGTTAAGTAATTTATACCCCCTGTCTTTAAAAGCATGTTTTATATTATTATGGTCCTTCTTGAAGGATAATAAGACAGTATAGGCATTTTTGTTACAGATTTTTAGTTTTTTACGAGTCTAGCACTGAACAGAGGTAAAAACAGATCTCCATGAGCTGTGTCCAATGTGGATATAAAAGTCAAAGAAGCACTAAAGGACAGTCACCACCACATTTCACAAACAAACATGTAACGTCTGATTTCATTATCCACAAAAAAACCTGAGAAAGAACTAAACCTATTCATGTTTTCTGTTGAAATTACTAAGATTGGATCTAATTTCTGAGTTAAATAGTCTTCTTGAAGTTGTTAAGAAGTAGAAAAAGCAGTTTAATCCAGACTTTGGTGTTTCTGTAACTCTTCAAAAACCTGCTAAATGAAGACCTTGCAGCTGAAGCCTGACAGATCTGCAGTCTGTGGTTGGCTGTAAACCCAGAGGTCACTGCTGCGAAAAAACAAAAGGGTGTGGTTTTGAAAAAATAAAAATAAAAAAGGAAAAAAAAAACTCTTCGACATGTAAAAGTGTTGCCATGTCCCTGTCTCCTCCTTTACCGGAGCAGCGCACATCACACGTGGCTAAATCCAAACTCTATGGCGCCACTCTCCTGCGAACCCATTGGCTGACGGGCAGCTCTGAGCCTCAGATCTCATTGGTTGTTGCTAAGCAGTGAGGAGCCGTCGAGAGGGAAAACAAGACAGCGTGGTCCTATACAGACTCCTCCATGAACCAATTCCTTGTTTTGATCCAGACTCATCTTGGTGCAGCAGCCTACCTTTCTGCCACAGCCCCACCCAAACTGCAGTGGGGCTACTCTGGACGCACCGAAATAACCACTGACCTAAAAAAAAAACAGCAGCGCTCATCAATCATCACCGAAACTACATGGCATTTCTGAACTACCTGATAAAACAGACACAGTAGGAGACTTTAAGGTGAGAAATATATCATCGGATCTGCTACAAAACTTTAAATGCATGTGGTTACATAAAGATACAATAATCAGAAAATGGCTTTAAAAAAGATTATATAAGCTCATTTAAGAAAAGAAAAAAAAAGAATATGGTGGGTTTTATGTAAGAGGTTTCAATTAAAATTTTCTACTGGGAGATCAATCACTTACATCTCAGCCTGTTATTTTGGGGCCACAGTCTATTAATAAAAACCACACCGTCTCTGTGGTTACAGCGGAGAGTGGTAGACTGACAGAAAAAATGAATATATAAGAATAAAAAACAGGAAGATGGTGACCTCTCTCCTCTTCTCCCCACAAAACTGTCCCACAAAGACACACAGCAGCTTTGACGGCTTGAAACTGAACTGACATTTAATATTATGATTATTTATTTTATCTTGGTTAATAAAAGGATTTGTGTCTTAAAGTTCACTTAAAGTTTCCTTTAATTTTTCCTCTCTACCTTCCCTTCTTCCTCCAAAAAGGTCAACAAGTGAATGCTCTCGTCTTGTGTTTTTTTAGGGCAGTGCAGCTGGACCTGAGCGTCCAACTCAAATTCTGAGCACCAGCCCGACTCTGCGATGCCATTGGCCGAGGAGTTGGCTGGCTCGGACGATTGGCTGTTGCTAAGCAGTGGCTGGGAGCGAACACATGCAGCAGCGCCAAAGAAGAAGAAGAAGGAGGAAAGGGAGACAAGGCCCCGAGGGGAGGGGGAGAGGAGGAGGGGGAGAGTTCAAACGACGCTGCCGTCCTGTGTGCTCTCACCTCCGAGTGTCCCCCCGAGGCCCAGAGCGAGGAATCAAACACACCATGCACTCTCTGACATGTGAGAGTCAGTTCATATATGAGGACTGCACAAGAGAGACCTAATGTGTTCAACCAAACCCCCTCAAAAAACCTCATCTGAACCCAGTCCCAGAACTGAAGACTGGATCAGGAGCGAGGCTTTCGAACAACACATTCAAACTGTAAAGTAAACTGGGCAAGAGGAACTAGAACACTATCACAAGGCACCTTATTTATACCTGTGCCACCGTTTCCAAGACCTTTCTAACTCTGTGACACACAATGTTAGTTCAAGTTTTTTTAACAATTTTACTGTCCGTGGGAACTCTAAAGGAAGAAGGGTTAAATCCAAGCAAGGTCCATTTTCAAGTTTCTTAAGCAGCATTGTACACCTGTAACTGGTGAATTTACAAGCTTTTCCAACACCTTACACTAGTACAAAGTTATATATAACAACATTTTCAAGTAATGACACAGTTGTGTCAAATATCAAACATTTTCCAGCACTTTTATTCTAATGAAAACCTTTGAAAGTAATACTGGCTATTCAAGGATTTTAAACACTTGATTATTGAAGGAAGACCTTAACCAAGTCTTAGAAAAATTATAACATGAAGCAAATTAAAATAACTTTTCCAGTATTTTCAATGTCAATGCAATATGTCACACTATAGTATATATTTCCAACAAGGACCTTATAAACCTCAAAACACAACATTAAGTCCAAACATTTCAAGCACTCATGGAAAATGTAAGAGAAGGAAGCAATGAACTGAAAACAAGTCCAGATTCAATCTGAACCGAAACCAATAATTATATGTGTGGAGGAAACAGAGTTCATATTCAAGCACTTTTAATTTTCAACCTTAACATGAAGAAATGTATGAAAGAATATATGAAAAATGTGAGAGAAGAAAGGCCAGAATAAAAATCAAGCCACATCTCACGTTTAAAAAGTAAAGAAAAGAAAAACTGGGAGCATAAAACTTTTCTTAGGCCAAATTCAAGCACCTTTTCAGCACTTTCAATGTACTTTTTAAAAGGTTAAAGTCAGTTCCAAGTACTTTCAAGGTCCATGTTTTCTACTTTTCCAGCACCATACACTGGTGCTAAACTGCATTTTCTAAGAAACACTGCAGTAACATTAAGTATCAAGCATTTCCAAGCACTTTCTAAACCCAGAAGGATGAAGACTAAGCTCATTTTATGCACTGACCCTAAACTCAGTCTTAAAATCCACTCAGAGTTGACGTGCCAAACTTTTATGTGACTTCAAACCAGTCCTGACTCCTCTCACAAACACACAGAGACAGTACATGACACAGTTGTGACACGCGGGGGATGTAAACAGTGACGTATAGATGTCAGCGCGAGGTGACAGGCATCAGCGACACAACAGCAGCTCAGGCTCAAACCGACGCTGGATCAAAGACAAACAGATGCAATATTTATAGACCATTAGAGGGTGCAGCACTGAGCAACAACAACAGAAGAAGAAGAGAGGGACTAAAACACAACGGGATGTTACTGACATCTACAAAAGACCCCTTCTCAAACTGTCCATGAGCAGTTGGTACCAACAGGGCTCTAAACATTGTGATAAACAAGGAGCAGGTCTGAGCCGGTCTGAGGAGTGAGTCTGAGCCGGTCTGAGGAGTGAGTCTGAGCCGGTCTGAGGAGTGAGTCTGAGCCGGTCTGAGGAGTGAGTCTGAGCAGGTCTGAGGAGTGAGTCTGAGCCGGTCTAAGGAGTGAGTCTGAGCAGGTCTGAGGAGTGAGTCTGAGCAGGTCTGAGGAGTGAGTCTGAGCCGGTCTGAGGAGTGAGTCTGAGCAGGTCTGAGGAGTGAGTCTGAGCCGGTCTGAGGAGTGAGTCTGAGCCGGTCTGAGGAGTGAGTCTGAGCAGGTCTGAGGAGTGAGTCTGAGCCGGTCTGAGGAGTGAGTCTGAGCCGGTCTGAGGAGTGAGTCTGAGCCGGTCTGAGGAGTGAGTCTGAGCCGGTCTGAGGAGTGAGTCTGAGCCGGTCTGAGGAGTCTGAGCCGGTCTGAGGAGTGAGTCTGAGCCGGTCTGAGGAGTGAGTCTGAGCCGGTCTGAGGAGTGAGTCTGAGCCGGTCTGAGGAGTGAGTCTGAGCAGGTCTGAGGAGTGAGTCTGAGCCGGTCTAAGGAGTGAGTCTGAGCCGGTCTGAGGAGTGAGTCTGAGCCGGTCTGAGGAGTGAGTCTGAGCCGGTTTGAGGAGAGAGTCTGAGCCGGTCTGAGGAGTGAGTCTGAGCCGGTCTGAGGAGAGAGTCTGAGCAGGTCTGAGGAGTGAGTCTGAGGCGGTCTGAGGAGTGAGTCTGAGCAGGTCTGAGGAGTGAGTCTGAGCCGGTCTGAGGAGTGAGTCTGAGCAGGTCTGAGGAGTGAGTCTGAGCCGGTTTGAGGAGAGAGTCTGAGCAGGTCTGAGGAGTGAGTCTGAGCAGGTCTGAGGAGTGAGTCTGAGCCGGTCTGAGGAGTGAGTCTGAGCAGGTCTGAGGAGTGAGTCTGAGCTGGTTTGAGGAGAGAGTCTGAGCAGGTCTGAGGAGTGAGTCTGAGCCGGTCTGAAGAGTGAGTCTGAGCAGGTCTGAGGAGTGAGTCTGAGCCGGTCTGAAGAGTGAGTCTGAGCAGGTCTGAGGAGTGAGTCTGAGCCGGTCTGAAGAGTGAGTCTGAGCCGGTCTGAGGAGTGAGTCTGAGCCGGTCTGAGGAGAGAGTCTGAGCAGGTCTGAGGAGTGAGTCTGAGCCGGTCTGAAGAGTGAGTCTGAGCAGGTCTGAGGAGTGAGTCTGAGCCGGTCTGAAGAGTGAGTCTGAGCAGGTCTGAGGAGTGAGTCTGAGCCGGTCTGAAGAGTGAGTCTGAGCCAGTCTGAGGAGTGAGTCTGAGCCGGTCTGAGGAGTGAGTCTGAGCCGGTTTGAGGAGTGAGTCTGATCCGGTCAGAAGAGTGTTTCTTGACTGAAGGTAGCACTTGTTATCACAGATCTGCAGTGTTTGATTTGGAAAAGAGCCATGGGAAAGGAACAGAAAGGTCAGTGGATGAAGTGGTGATGTGGTTTTTAAAAAGGCAGGCCTTATTAAAGCAGCACATTACTGCCCCAACAGTTCACAGGGGCTGGGTTTGTACCTTTGTTTTAATATTATACAAGTTTGCCGTTAGTGCTTTTTCTAATATCAAAGAAGTATCTGATGAATGAAAAGAATGGATGCTACAAGCAGGGTTTATACTGTAGGTTTATCTATACAAAATGAGTAGCTATGGTTAAAACAAGGTAGAACTCAATAAAAAGAATAATGTTAGACCCAAAATACACAACCTTCACTTTAACGTAATGATGCTTCTTTTCTAGTCAAAATCATTGTAGTTTAGAGCTTACCGTAAACCTTTAGCTCCGATTTCAGCATCAGAATGGGAATTATCTGATTGAAGACACTATTTAGCCCCATTTCACGTTGCCTCCCTTTTTTCTCTTTATGTTTTCCTTCTTTTTGCTGTTTTGCAGTGTTAAAAGACATACTTAGCACTGAATATACTCACACTCCGTTTTATCAGTGTCGACCAATGGAAGCGCTCCTTTTTACAGAAGCAATCTGTAATAGGCCAAAGCTTCCGTTCAGGACTGAAAAAAATCTTATCTATTGAAAATCCTTGATATTAAAGCCTAGAGGGCGTTCCAAAGTCATATGGTAACAAGATTTTTTAAAGACAAAAGGTTTCAGCTCTTGTGACATTTGTAAAGTTCAATGTTAAGTCTCGAGAGCGCAGCTGGAAACGTTCTGGAGTAAAGACAAGACACAAAGGATACGGCTCAAAGACAAAGCGCAGGAGGAGAAGAGGAAAATTATGAGGTGAGGACAAAAAGTAAAGGTGCACAACAGATGCAAAGATGTCATGTTATTACTTTACACCGAGAACAAATGAACTGAACTCCTCCAACTGTCACTCCATCTTCTTCTGTTGTTTCTCTACAGCAGCTTGTAAATTAATTATTCACCTGTTTATCAGTGGCCTCAAAAACAACCCTTACAAACAAACCTTTAATCCTCATTTTATGTAATTATTACTTTGCTATTCACTTTGCTTTACATTTCTTGCGGATAAAACTAAACTGTACTCTACTGCTTTATTTTAGAAATACCAAAGACTGGCACAAGTCCACAGACATTGAGAAATAATTAATAATGAAACTAGCACATGGGAGAAGACGTATAGACACTTCATTAATAAGAAATGTCATGTAAAATGTATGTAATAGATCAAAGTGCATGATGACTATATTATCTGGCTTATAACAAAACTTCAAACCATTCAAGTGTAATAAAGAGAAAAGTTTTTTCTAAAGAACTGTTATTGGGATTTGATTTTAAACATATTCACAAAAGACTGTGTAAAGTGCATTAATGCATTAGTTTAAGGGTCTCCCTGTCTCCGAGTGTAATGGTACAGTAAGGGAAACTAAATTGCTGCGCCAGACTGTTCCAAAGTCACCTTTTCGTTGAGGAGATAACAAAGGTGGTGCTAAATAAACAGTGGTTTGTTTATTGGACAAAAAAAAAATTATACTCACTTCTTGGGAGAGAAAAAGGTAAAACACAAAACAGCAAATTTGTTCAAAACAAAGCTTGTGAGATTATTGATAACGTGAAAAACTCTTTCTTTGTCTATTATTCATTAAAAGTTGACATAACTTTTTTCAAGAAAATGTCCAGTTCTCAATTTCTGGGTTTGGAATTTTAGGCCTACCCTCCTGTAGAAGCTGCTCTGCTAAAATTTTACATGATTAAGCTATACAGCTAACTGTGCTGGTTCCAGATAGAGTTTGCAGCAGGTATAAAGACTGCAGTTGAGTGGTGGCAGGGTGTGACCGGCAGCAGGTTGAACACTCAGGAGTTTTCCTGCCACAGCTGAGGAGCTCAGCAGGAAACAGGGGAATAGTCTGCTTCTTCGCGAGCTGCTCGGATAATGACTTTTGATTTCCTCTCCGTAGCTGCTGTAGATGAGTGTCAGGAGCCAACTTAAAGTCCTCCAGAGTCCTTATCCCAATATGTCCCAATACTGATTTAGATCATAAGGAAGGGGTAAGGGGAAAGGCTATACACCCCTCCAAACGGAGGTTTTGGAGGACCACAAGGGGTAAGATAATTTTCCATAATGCAGTGTGTCTACCAGCACAGCGGCTGTGACAGAGGTGCAAAATGTAACTAATTTGGGCAAAAATAAAGATTTAAAAATTAATCTTTTAATCTTGAACTTGTTTATGCACTAATCTAATTTCTCCTTAGAAAGTTTCGTAAAAAAATCTCTGTTCACCTCCCATCAACAGGACAGTCTAGTATTTGCAGAACTTTTTGAACTTTTTATTTGCTAGTGTATAACACCACTTTCTTTTTTCCATCCAATATAAATTAATATAACGTAAACAGTCGTTTTCAGGGTTGTACTAACATCTTTCAGTGTCTTATGACTGTGACAGGGACTGAGGAAACAGCAGCTGACACTGTTCAGAGCAAGACCCAAGTCAAAATACTCACAATAAACAGTTCATATGCTGTATGATGATGATGGATGTATTATTAGATCTTATCGTTTAATGTTGTGTATAAAAATATAGGCTACATTATAAACTATATGAGATTATACTGTAGTTTGTTATGTTATGTTACATTATTATTATTTATATAAATCTTATTATACATCTATGCCCCTACAGGTGTGGTGTCCCAATTCTTTGGGGTAGCCTATAATCTTAGCCCTACCCCTTACCCCTTCATTTGGAGGACCAAGGGGTAGGGCTAAGGGGAAGGGGTAAATTAGAGAATTGGGACTGGAGTGTCCTGATGCTACAGTGAAGACATTTCTGTTTGTGTCTTTGTGAAAGTGCAATGTTTTAACAACTTAGCTTGGAACCTGTTCCTTGCATTTTGAGCTTTATTTTTGCAGATGGACACAAACTAGTTTTGTCAAAATCTAAAATCCTCTTAGGTTGAGTTTAGACATGTCTTGAGTCTACTTTTAAAGTATTGTGCATTTCTCATATCATTCTCAAACATATAAATTATGTATTTTATGTGCCAAACAAAAACTAAACTGATTTTTACTGATTTTTTTTTTTCAAAAATAACTAAAAACACTGAAAAAACAATTACTCCCTCCCTGCTTCTGTCACCAAGTGCTACAAGTTGTGTTAATGGTGTGGACCTGACTTTGAATTATACAACTGATCTCTTTCTTCTAGAGCTGCAGGATTTCAGAAAAAACAGGCATTAAACTATTGTAAATGTTCATGTAACAATATGACTAGCAATATTTGAAGGCCCTGTTTAGGATAATAAAAGCTGAGTTGAATTCAAAGTTATGACTAACATCTACTAGTCAAACAGTTGCCATGAGCTTTTAATGTGAGTTCTAAGGCTCTGAATGGCCAATTATTTTGATTATCATGCACTGGTCTTCATTTGTTTTGATCTCAGTCTTTAAAGTTTTTGGCCTGTGTTTTCTTCAAAACACGCTGCACTTAGTAGCGTTTTGTTGACAAACCTGTTTTACAGCATTTCACTAACAAAAGAATATCTATTTCCAGCTAATTTTAAAAAGGAAGTTGGTTAGGTCCTGTTTAAAATGTTTTAGCAGCAAGTTCTCAAAATCAAACCAACATCTTCAAAAGACACTATGAATTTAGTTTTGATAAGAGACAGACCGAGAGGTTGTAAAACTACACAGAGAATATCTTAGTAGGCCTTTCAATCAGCACAGACATGTTGCTGGAATAAGAAAGTCCTCATAAAGCTTTGGCTCAGACAGACAGAGATAGGTCTCAGAAACAAGATAAACATGGCAGGGAGAATGAACATCACTGCGCCAAACGTCTGAGGTGGGCGTCAAACTTATACTGTTTACCAGGGAAGATGAATCAATGCCAGACCCACTGCGCCAAGACAGCAGCTCAATTTTTAGGAAAGATTGAAAAAAGAGAAACTTGTGTCTGACAACGTACAGGGGAGTCCCTACAGCGATCTTTGAATAAAATGTCACTGGACTTCTTTGAGTAACACGAATGATTTTCAAAGCTGCATTATTTCCAAGATAAGGTTACTTTAATTTTATGGATCATTATTAAAAACCATTCAAAGTTCCTGAAACCTTCTGCTAAACATGTGATGGTGCTATTATTATTGTGATAGTGCTTGTGACCACCATGCTTGTGAAAACTCCAACACATGCTTCAAATACAGACTGAAGCAGGGGTCTATTCCATCCTCGGTGAGTCACTAGCAGCAGATTAAACCAGCATCCAGCCCTAAATACAGTTACACACCATAATTCCCAGATTCATTTTAGGTGACAACCCCCACCCTTTGCTCCTTTGTGATTCTCAGGCAATTCCCTTAAGACAAAGGTTTGTTTCTCCCAAGATGCAAAGCACAGCTGTGTAAAAATAGCTTTATCTCAGCAATTTTTTTCCAAATACTTACCTCAGAGCTTTGTGAAATTTACCAGCATCAATATAATCTTCGTGCAAAGCAAACTATGATAAAGTGAAAGTGACTTGAACCAAAAAATCGTGTTGCTGCATGTTTTAATTTTAGGTTTATAAAATATAACATGGGACAAAATGAAGTCTTCAGGTTTATATTGATATAACTTGAGCTGGTCGCATTTAATGAGAAGAAGCCACGTTTGGTTTTATAACAATGTCATAAACACTTTACAGTTCTCTAAAAATGCTACTCTTAAACATAGTTGAACCTGTTATAAGCTTGTTATTTTAGCTCAATCAACTGTTTGACTAATTAAATTTAATCAAGTTTATTGACTAATTTCTTGCAGTGAGTTTGACAAACCCATAACCTAATATTGACCATTGGCTGCGGAGAAGTTTCTGGAATCTGGACGATGCAGGGGGACGTGCCCCTACATGCCTCCTGGACGTCACTGCCCCTTTGTATTGATAATATAACTAACAGTCAGTGATTAAGAAAATAGGAGCCATTGTTTTCTAAATTGGGTTAAAATGTGCAGTTACATTTCTGTACTAGTGCCCAAAATTAAATTTACAAATAGATTTTAAGTTTGCTGGTTTGACAGCTCGCAGAATTTGATTTATATTTAGTCTAAAATGTAGTTTTAAAAAGGACAGGTGCCAAAAATGTGAAATTAAGCTAAGGAAAAGTAAGACGTATACGCCTAAACAGCTGCTCATAGGGTCAACAAAGTGGCGCGATCAGGTGCAAACGTTAGAGCACGCGCATCGCCCAAGACGTTATGTGCGAACTTTAAAAAGCTAGTTAAAACAACGTGAAAGCTAATTTATATCAAATAAAACGAACTTTTAATGTTAAAAATGCTCGGATCTGGTGAGTTGAGAAAGTATTACACCTTCAAGTTTAAATGGCGTCTGTCAAGCAACGTTTTAGCACCTTTTCTCACATTTTCCACTAACCTTGAAGGCTGTACGTTGCTGCTGCTGTCCGCGAATGAGTCGTCAGTTTCTCCAGCCGAGCCGTTCTCGTCGTCCTCCACGGTCACATCTGCTCCAAACACCGGGGCACCGCCGTCCTCCCAGCCCCGCATCTGCTGCTCCATGGCTCTCACACCATGATCCCCCTCGGCGAAGGCTGAAGCCCGGGCGGCAGAAGGCAACTCTGCGCCGGCGGTGGAGCCCTGAGTTTGCGACGTGTCGAGACCGATGAGCGCTTTCATCAACAACAACAGGAGCACCAGGGAAATGCTCACGTTTCCAAAGTGAAGCCCCCTTTCCATTTGTAAGACTGGCACATTAGTGACAGATGAGATTTACATGCCAAAGGTCCTCAAAAATTTGACATAAAAAACTAAAGTGCAAAAATAGACTGTGTATCTATAAGAAAAAAAAACGTGTCCAGCAAAATGCCCTTTCGAAGTGTTCTTTAAGTAAACATAAACAGCCACTGGGACACCATGTTATTCCCTTTATACTTGCCTCCAGACTTGCCTTGGTAACGCTAAAGCCCGCCCGGTTTCCACACTGGGATAGGACGGCTAAAACTCTGCGTTTGTTAAACAAAATACATAAAAAAAGTATTATTGAGCGAGCTAATGCCAATCATGGATACTCGCTTACTAAGCACAAGGCGATTGCACCATTCAGCTGTCACTCCAAAAGGCGGGGCTTACATGTTCCAGCCCCCACAAACAGTGATAGTGATTGGCCTATGCTGCTGTATGTCAAAATAGAGCATGCGCAATATAAACCACAGCACAGCGAAAGGAAAAGGTGACGCGAAAAATCCCCGATGGCCTTTCCAAATGTAGGGCTGTGATTGGTGGATTATGGTGCTCTCTGTCTAATGGGAACGAGGATACAGAAATGAAGCGTTGCTATTGGTTAATCTGCGACTCAGCTGACAACACGCAGCCACTTTGATTCGCTGTTTGAGATGGCATTCATGAGAAGTTGTCTAGAGTAGGCGACATAAAAACATCAACGTGGCTGTTTGAACGGTGCATTTCCTCATCACGAGTTAACTTTTTCACTTTCGGATGAACAAAACAAAAGGATGACCTAATGATGGTTTCCGTTACACGAGATAAATAGGTTGCAATGCCTCAATAGTGGAGAAGTGCTGACAAAGTCCAATACCTGAAAAATACTAACGTTTGTGGCTATATTTTTAACAGTCTTGTTTAAAAGACGTAATTTTAGTCATTGGTAATTTGTGAACTTTATTATTGATCTCTGTATTTGGAAATGTACTAAATGTACATTTAACTAAATGTAGAACGATTTATACTGTAATTTCTTTGGAAATGCAAAAATAACTTTTAAAAAACAATAATTAATTTGAACTATTTACCAAGAAGTGTTCACACTATGCTGTGTATTATTTAATATAAAGGCATTATGAGGTTGTGGGATTCAACTCTGCTGTGTGGCTCCTGCAACATGATTTCTGGCGCCCCCAAGTGTCAAACTGTAATAAGACTATGAGAGTATACAGTCAAATAATTGGAAATGCTCTTCACTGAAATCAGCAATAAGACAAATAGACATCATTTTTGGTCCTGTTTTATTTGGCAAAGATAATAGTACCGTCACAGTAAAATTATAATCACAGTCATATTGGTAAATAAGACAAAAGAAATGCTGGTGCTAATGCTGTGATATAAAAGTAATTACAATGCCAGAAAAATGAGTTGTGTCAATCTCAGAATGGTTTTCTGTCATATTATTTCTGAGACTATGGGTTTAGATGTTGTCCCCAGGCAGAGATGCACCATTTTTGTCCACAGAGAAGGACAAACAAATCTTATAACGCACCACAGTGTCAGGCCCACAGTGACAAAAACGGTAAACAGAAAGAGAGCAAAACAAGTAAAAATCTGACAAATATTTGCTTTGAAATTGGTAGGACATAGACTGATTAGATTCACAGTTTGGGTCTTGAAATGGCTCATATTTGTACAGTGTACATTTGTACATTATTAGTACAGTTACCGAAATATTTATGACCTATATTTTGTCATTGTTTTAATTTTCAGTGTTACATCACGTCACAAGTTCAAAGATAAGAGTATTATGTATCCAGCTGCTCCATTTTGTACCCCATGAGTGATATTTATGGCACATTACTAACTGTAAGAGGTAAAATGAAACTTTCAAGCAGGTGTCAAAGGCACCAAAAGAAAAAGAGATGCCATGTTTATACAATAAAATTTTTGAGACATAAAGGGAAGCTGCAGCTGAATGACTTGAAGCACAGACAGATTTTTAGGTCTACTTAAACAGGTTTACATGCTTTATGAGTAAAAAAAACAAAAACAAACTATGAAGGCCAACGTACAATGAATCACATAACTGAAATCAAACATCAGTCAAACAAAATACAACAAAGTCTTTTGTACTCACACCAACAGGACAATGTATTTCATTAAATGTAATTTGTAAATCATTCTTTGAGTTGTTCTGCTGCCATTTTAGGCTCACTACTGCTCTGAAGTGTGACAGGAAGTGAGGAAGATTTCCAGTTTGACCAAAGAGGTGAACAAACCAAGAGGATTTTCATTATCAGGCACTTCTAGAATAATCATTAGCACTGCTGTTGAAAGAAGAAAGCCCGTCATATGTTTAAGGTTTAGCGGTTATTTTGTCCAGAAGTTGGGGACAGGGTCAGACAGACAGGGTTCAGACAGGGTTTAGATTAAAGAAGGTCACTTGAGGGAGAAAAGAGGTCACTAAAGAGAGGAAAAGACTCTAAATGAGGCAAACCGATCAGTGGACTGGAGCATCCCGGATCTGAACGCTGCCGTCCTCCATCCCAAAGTAAGCACGCTCAGCCATGCCCACAAACAGCCCCGTCTCCACAACACCTGACATAGAAACATAGTAAATACCCCATATTAAAAGCACACACAAAAGTGTTTAAGGTCCAATGGAATGGGTTTTTATGTTTGAACACTGTCTAATAGGTCTCTGGTGAATGCAAAACACAAGATACATATACACATGCAGTACATAGTGACATTAATGAAAACAAAGCATTACACTAGTTCATCAGTAATTTCACAAAGCCTAAGGTCAATACAGAGGCTTTGCAGACCTTTTATGTGGACAACATACAAGCATCTTGTTCACAAAAGACCAGGGACACACTGTAAAAGCAAAATGTGTAATCTCTCACCTGGAATCATCTTGATGGCGATGTTGACCTCCTTCCAGTTTTGGGCCTGTTCAAACTTCCAGTCCAGGATGAAGTTACTGTTGTCCGTCACAACTGGACCCTAAGAGACAGACCCACAACTCAGACTAAAGTAATAATTATAATTCATTTTATTTTTAGGCACCTTTCAGGACCCTCAAGGTGTAGTAGATCTGCCCTTTTTTCAATAATTGTCAGAGGCAGACTGAAGGCTGCAGTAAGTCAGGACACCATCTAGTGGTGCAAAGTGATATGGCAGGCACGAGAGTCTTGGAGACGTTTTTGGGCAACCATCAGCACTTGAATATTTGTACAACATTACAGAATTTTAAGTAAAAAAATAAAATAAATCTAAAGTAAAGCTTGTTAAAACATTCACAGTAATTAATTAATTCATAATTCATGCTGTTACAAACAGATTGTGAAATTGAGTAACAGAGAACTATGACAACACCAGCCTGTGTTTAGTAAGAACCTACAGAGAAACAGCTCCTTCACTTACTGCTTTACTGACAGCCATCCGGAGGTTGACCTCGCCACCAAATCGTTGGGCTATCACCCTGGAAACTGGAATGTACGCCATGGGGATGACCTCAATGGGAACGCCCTTCTTCCACTGTTCTCCCAGGGCTTTGGAGGCTTTCCTTGGACAAAGAAAAAAAGTAAATTCATCATTTTTGTCAATTACAAATCAAAGTATGTACTAAACTGGCAGACAAATAAAACTGTCTCAGGTTAAAAGTTAAAACACTTAAATTCAACAAATATGTTTAGAAAACAAACCTGAAGTCAGCAATGACCACAAAGTGTTTTGCGCAGCCGGCTACAATCTTCTCCTGAGTCAAGCAGCCTCTGTAAGGTTAAAAGGACAGTAAGTCAAATGTTAAAAGGTCACAAAAAGCTCAAGTTAAACGTTCTGATGTGAGCTGAACTCACCCTCCACCTTTGATCAGTGTAAGAGCTGCATCTACTTCATCTGCTCCATCAATCGCCACATCGAGCTGCAACAGAAACCCCACTAATAACTTTGGCCCTAACTCTCAAAAAGAATAGCCAGTACATAATAAACAGATAAATTTATTTTCATATACATCAATATTTATAAATAAAAATGACACAATATGCAGTAAAGTAAAAAATATAAACATAAAAACAACAGAAACATGTCTAGTTGTCAAATAGAGGAGGAACGTCAAGCTGAGATGCACATTAATGCTAGGTGTAAACTGAGCAGAAAAATAAAATGAAATGCACCAGCACTGTTTGAGTCTCTCACAAGTCAGCACACTGTGATCCATTCCCAAACGCAATTTATTAGTAACACGCTGGCCATACCTCTGGGTGCCTGTCCAGATCCGAAAGCGTGAGGCTGTGCTTCAGGATCAGCTGACGAGCCTGGGGCAGCACAGAGGAGAGAACATTAGGATATGTACAGAAGCAAGAGATGTGGCACTAGTTTTTCTCCCTTAGTTAAACTGAATAAAGACAGATTTAACATAACCAACCTGGAAGGAGGTGGGGACGCACACAATGTTCAGTTTCTCCTGACGCACTCTGTCCGCTGCAAGATATTAAATACAGAAACAGAAAGTCATAAGAACCCATATTTAAACAGTTCAGTAGAGTGAATGTGTCAGACTAAAGCCCTAACTACTTCACTCACCCAATCGGTCAACTGCATAGACTATGGTCGACCCGCTTCCCACTCCTACAACCTGGTTATTCTTTAACAGGACAGACATTTCTTAAAACAGATGAAGTATTTCCATCATAAGGCACATATCAGTTCTTTAAAAACTGTAGACTACAAGTTAATGAAAGAGTATTAAAGTTTGCAAGCCATATTATATTGCACTTAGAGTGAATAAGTACCTTCCTACAAACTGCATACCTTGTGTCCGTTTCATTGTAACTTGTGTGAAACAGATAAGCTGCTTATCAATGCTGTTTGATCAAATACAGTTCAGAATGTGTAACTTTATCAGTGGATATTTACCTGTCAAACACTGTTTTAGGCTTCAACACATTTAACTTTTCTATTTAGAGTCCAAACAAAAACTAAGTAAAAGGAACACTGTTATACCACTCCAGAGTATCTTTAGGTCCTAATGCTACACACATTTAGCCCACTATCCTGAAAGTGTCATCGCCTTTAAATTAGATAAGAGGTTAGCAAACATGCTACAGTCAATGGGAGCTAACCGCTAGCTTACACCACATGCAGCCAAAACATGTAGACAGACATGGAGTTTCAAGACTACAAACTAAAAGAGTGACTACGTGAATAAATGAGTTACAGTCATCACAGTCCACGCACCTGGACGTGGTTGTCCACAGCGGCGTAAGCGGCCAGTTTCTTCGCCTCCTCTGCCATGATGCTAGCGGCGCGATGTGACAGAAACCACGCGTGTTTCCCGGAGGCTGAGGCGGACAGGAAAGCAGCGGACAGTTTGGCGCGACAAACCCACCCCCCAACTATCATGACCCGGCCCACGGACACCGGGACAGGCGGACAGGTCTTTGGAGCTCAGTCTGCTGCTCGAAGTGCTCTGCCCAGTCTGTGTTGAATTGTCCAAAGTCCGGCCCCCGTGCCGCGCATGTCCATAAGCTTGTCATTAATACTTATATTATCTTTTCCATCACTTCTGTCTGCTCCGTATATTTGTTGTTGTTTTTTTTTACAAAGAAGAGTCAATTAAAGCTTTTAAGGTTGGGCTGTTTTATGGTTTATTTTCTAATGCAAAGACATGAATAAATAGAAAGTGTTACTCATAATCCAGCAGCATATTATCCTGGGGCCAGAGGGTTGTTCTTCAGTCCTGCATCCTCTGTGAAGAAGCTGTGTTTGAGCCTCATTGTCAGTGACTAGTGCCTACAATAAATCATAGAAGGAGCTGTTGTAGGAAGATATTAATGTTTAAGTTTAATAACCCTAATTTTCTGAATTTAACCCATCCAGTGGATGCAGTAAATAATTGGTCAAGTTACTAACCACACACTACTTTTTTGATGCTAGTGGAGGATCACCCAGAAAACTCACCCGAGCACAGGAGAACATGCAATACAGCTGGGATAACCACTGACGGGATAAATAATAGAAGATGAGTAAATGATAGAGAATTCCTCCCCTTCTTTTCTTTTTAGGATACAATCTAAACCTGGATGCTGTAGATTAAAGACAATAATAACAAGACAGGAGGACGGTCACCAACTGAAGCCTAAATGTTCTTCTAAACACTATTAATATGTAGCTTGGGCTGATTGGTTGCAGGCTTTCATCTGATATATGAGCCCAGAAATTAAGTAGATAATTTGTCATCTATATGCTCTTTATAAATTTAGCTGCCATTTTATATGTTTTTAGATAAAAAAAAAAAAAACACAGAAAACATTTCTAACAGTCAAATATTGACGTAGTACTTATAGCACATACTCTGGGCAATGTCTTCTGTTGTATTATACTCCATCTTTCTACCTTCTAGCCTCTTTCATTCCTATATAATACATAGAAAATGTCAAAAACAGGACAAAACTACGTCACTACTACTTTTTTATTTGGCAAACAGCTTGAGATAATCTCTCTTTTTCGGTGTACAGTATATATATATATATATATATATATATATATATATATATATATATATATATATATATATATATATATATATATATATATATATATATACATATATATATATATATATATATATATATATATATATATACACATATATATATATATATATATATATATATATATATATATATATTATATATATATATATATATATATATATATGTATATATATATATATATATGTATATATATATATATATATATATATACTATAGGAAACCAACAGTCTGTTTGATACCCATTTTTCTCATTTTTACATCTTACAGCTTACAAATATAGCTGATCTTTTTGACAAAATTACAGATTCTGTTTGACACCTAAATTAGTATGCTATATAAAAATTCACACATCTTACATTCATGATTAGAAAAAGTAGGCTATTATATGAAACCAGGGGAAATGAATAGAAACAAAAACACCACAATTTCAAACAAATTCCATTTGGATGTGGCTGAGGTTTGGAGAGAGGCAAGGTTTCACAAACAGAGCAGAGCTGCAATGTGGTTCAAAGTTTAGTCCTCTGAGTTTGCTGCTATTGGAAACCGTCAGTACAGAACAACAACGATACTGCCATATAAGAAGAAAAATGGTTAAAACTGCAGTTGGTCCGAAGATTGAAACTTTGCTGTGAATTTAACAGAGAAGTCCATAAAAACTAAACCGTTGCAAACTATACCTACAGTATTACTCTATACCTCACAATCTTCTCTCTCCAGTGCTGTCTTAAGGCTTAGTCCAAAGATTATGCAAATGTCGAGCTGAGCAGTGCGTTCGCTATCTCGGCGTGAGATATCTTCTTAAAATCTTTCTCGTAACTGTAAGACAACACTGCTGCATGAGGGAGCTGCCATTGGGAAACTGGGAAAGCAACTGAAACGTTAGATTGGCAAGTCACTACTAAACTTTTTTGGAGAAAACAAACCTCATCATTTGCCATAAACTTCAATGTCATATTTTAACATTTGAAAGAGACCTTTGACTTCTTGTAAATGAAATAAACTGTGTAACTCCTCAGTCTTGTAGCTGGTGGGAATACAACTGAGATTGTTCTTAGGGGTGCTCCGATCGATCGGCCACCGATTATGATTGGCCGATACCGGCTAAAAATAGTGATTTAGTGATTCTAGAAGGCAAAACAGGACAAGCAGCATGGGTATTCCTCGGTGCTCCTAGCACAGGTGCTGATAGTGAGCACCTTTTCAGCACAGCACAAATTATTACAGATGAGAAAAAGAACAAACTTTCTCTCAAGAATCCAGAGATGATCAATCTTGAAGAAAAACTAGAAATTAATGCTACATTGGCTTAAGAAGTCTATATTCTATTTCCTTTTCTGGTTTATGTAGTTTTTAAGTTTGCACCTGTTATTTGTTCCTTAATTTAAAGTTTAGTTAAGCACAGTTGAAGGCTGACTTTGGATAGATGGATGTAGCCAGAATAAGACACAGGTTTATTTGTTGTTTTTTGTTCGGCATTTTTTTGCTTGTGGTTTTTGTAAGCAAAACATGCTGGATAAAACAAAAAAAGTAAATAAAGAAAAGAAAACATTGTCAACTGATGAACTTTTACTTGTACCACCCTCTAATAATTAATTATAAAGTACATAATCAAATAGACCCTAAGATCAGTGTCGGCCGATAATGATTTTGGTGATTGGCATTAAAAATCCTGATCGAGCACCCTTAATTCTTCTCCCCCAAAATAGCCTAGTGTGAGCAGCTATTCTGAAAGACGTACTGCCAATATAACGTATAAGTCTGTGAACGGCAAAAGGATTAATGTAATAATTGAATCAGCGGAGAGTGGATTCAAAACCACGTGGATGGACTAAAAAGTTGTTGCTTGGCTGATGTGTGTCGCTAGGAAAGTCTCACCCGTCAGTGAAGTGCGGTTTTATACACAGTATTGCTGAATATTGAGCGTTGCACTTGTTTTTGCTGAGAAGTTGCTTGCTACTTTGTTCTGGAGGATACAAGTCCATTGGCATCAAAAACTCAGGCGAGTCATGCTGGAAGCAAACCAGTGCTTAGGATTTCTCTATTTTTTTTTCTTTCTTTGTAGATAATTGTCCAGAAGGTGCCTGGATTGGGATAGTACATGACAACATCTGCAAGCATTGATCTAATCATAACACCTAATAGAAAGCAATACCAGATCATTCTAAAACTCTTTGAACAGTGGTTCACAAAATTAACAGAAGAAGCATTTGGTTGAAATCCAAAGCCCGTAAGTTTAGTTTTTTTTGTCTATTTTTTTTTTTTTTTACACATTTCTAACCCATTTACTTGTTCCCCAAACCGTTTTGTGGGGGATGACATGGAGCTTTATAAAAGGGCAAATGTGGGAAACTGAGGAAATACAGACAGAAAATACAACAAACTGTGGAATGTAAAGGACGAACAGATAATAGTCACCTCTGTCCAATTTGGGGCAAACACACAAACGGACATAACGTTTACAGATAAAATAAATATTCTATTTCAATTCAACCTAAAATAGTGTGTCATAATGCCATAATATACTCTATATATCTATAATTTGATAAAGATTTAATAACTATATGTTTTGGTTTGTGCTGTCCATCTAAATAATTACATCTAATATATATCTGTGGAATGTATCTGAGCAGGTCAATCCCACCTTAAAATGAGGTTTGGCAGTTCACCTGATGAACAAACACACTCCTCGTCCCTGTCCTTTCCGAACACAGAGCTTTAGTCCAATAACACGGAGGACTGTCAATTGAACTACAAACAACAGAAATATAAATGATTGATTTAACACAAGCTGACGCAGCGCTGAAGTACTTACAGGGACGGTGTAAGTGTGTCAAATGGACCAGTGTAAAAACACAATGTGAGTGCAAAGTTTCAGAAAAGCTTAGTCATTGGTTCTTACATTGTGCCATTGCACCTATCTCAATAGTTTCCTTCTGGACTTACATCGTCTTAGTGAGTACTTCTGCAGCCAGGCGTCAGTAAAGTGTAGCACATAAAGTAAGGAGTGACAGAGGAATGGAGGTATATGGCACTGAACGAGCTGACGGTCAAACGCAGGTGAAACTGGGACATTTCTCCTGTTTTTAGAGATCGTTCTCCAAAGAGTCTGTCTGTTTGACTCATCTCTCCTCCTCATTTCCAGTGCTTTGCCTGTAGATTGATCTTTATCTGATACAAAAATCACAACAGTCGATTTATCCTTTTTGCTTCCATAACAGTTTTGCATTGAAAAGAGTCATCTTTAAAATCCTCATTTTGTGTTTTTCACTTCCAGACGCCAACGGTCAGCCCGGTTTGTCTCTGTGCGCAGCTACATGTGTTGAGCATCCATGATGTCCAAGTATTTGGCCTCAATGATATGAGGAAGAACATTGTTCCTGAACACAGACAAGCAAAGAGAAATTACACACAAAACTAATAAATTTGACAATTTTACCCCAAACTGGACAGAATTACAGGACAAGATATAGACTGAACCAACTTAAAACAAAATTGCTGTGTGCTGAAGTTTCCCATCTCATCTAACCTTTCCAAATGTATACTATATTTTATTGAACACTTTCCACTGGACTGAAGTAGGGGTCTGTGAATTATTCCTGTGTGCATCTGCTGCCTTCCACTGTTTTCACACAATAAGTTTGCAAAATTTAACAAAGGAACCTCCACAAAAAGGTGAAGGCAAGGTCAGGCAAACTAGAAAAAACTTTTTTCTACTACTGTGTACTTACTACTACATTGTTAGCTGAAATAGCTGAGCTTATGCATCCATCCGATGTATTTTAGGCTAAGTTTGAATAATCCAAAAGCCAGCCCCAGAGAAATCCACAGTGAGAACACGGTAACTCCACAGAAAACCTATGGCTGCCCAGATGGGGAGTCAACCTGACAACCTTCCTGATAATAGATAGAAATGCTAACCCCCTCTACCACCCTGCAGCCTACAACAACAGCAATAAATGAAAAAGGTCTTCTGGCTAGAGTTGGTTGTTATGTGGTCTCAATGCTAAATAAATGAAAATTGTCTAGACACATAGGTCTCTCTCAAGATGCTGCTGAATGTTTAATTTATTCCAAAGCACAAGGGAAGGTGAACTTGTGTCTCAGTGAAGTGGTACCTGATTGGGATTAGCAGGATCATGACCAGAGGGAAGATCATCTTCATGTACGGGATGGGGTACATGCCGAACGTGCACAGCACCAGCAGCTGCATCATCTGCAGGAAGGTGAAGTAGTGGATCTTCCTCTGGGGCACTTTGCGGATGTAGTGGGTGGGAGGGTAAGACGTCTGCGAAGGACAGAGGATCAGTGCAGATTAAAACACAATCCCTTCTCAAGTTCCTCTCTCACTGAAGCCTTACAGACAGCACTGAGGGAAAATACAACTCGCACAAGGCTAACTCTAAGGGCAGACAGCATTGAGCAGGTTTTCAATAAAATACAATACACAGTGTTGTTATTCCACTGTGTCTCTGTCTCTAGACTCTCGATGTTTCAAGGTCTGAAATGTCCCAAAGCCTTAATAGAGCTGTTTCTGCTGAAGACTGTGTTTGTTTAAACTCCTACACTGACTGCTGGTGCCTGGCCTGATATGCGACAAGCTAAAGAAAGTTTCCCTGTGAGGAAGTGTGGGGGTCCTAAGTCTCACTAAAATGGGACTGAGTTACAAGCTTTATGAGGATTGACCAACCACAACAAAGTGGGTGCATCTGGTGAATCAGGGCAGACAGGGCGAAGGGAGAAGGGCAAAACGAGACTGACAACAACAGAGTGGCTCTTGGGCTTTTACAGAATGGACAGCAGTCTAACATATCTTTGACATCCATTAAATCTTTCTCACATAATGTATGCATGTATGAATGTCCACCCCCAAACCCATAATATTATCCCATTGTCAAAGCTTTTCTTGCTCTTTTCTAACATTATGGAGTCATTTCTAACATTATGGAGTCATAAATAAAGCCTTAAAGAAGTCCCTTTGACAGTGTCATGAACAAGACTGTGGCTGCAAAATGAAACAAGTGGATGTGGAATATAAAACACAATTGTCTTGACCTCCATCTGGCTGCAGATGCATCTCATCAAGAGTTAATTCACACTCTGTTCTACCATGTTATATATGTAGTTGTAACCGTTTTACAATTTTCCAGTTGAAAACAATGTTTACTAAAAAGAAAATGGCTCCAGATGTGCAAGATGTTGTTTTGGTCTTTATATAATGATGTCTGGTAAATGTCAAATAAATCTTTCTGTGAACAAAACAAAAGTCTAAAAATGGAGGTAAATTCTTATGAATGTGGTGTGCTCTCTCTTCTGGGAATAAAAAGGTTGTACATAATATTTAAATGTAAATAACTTTAGCTCCAGAGCAACATTTCAGTCCGTGTTCACCCAAATGTCAGTCATCTAGCACCGATATCAGTTTTCTAAGCCTTCAGTCAATCAGACGATAATTGAGCTTGTAATGACATACTCCTATCACTGAGCTTCCTACAGTTCCCTCTGTGGGACATTTGGGGGCGCTAGAGTGTGGCAGGAGGAAACAGCGGTTGCCTTTTACCTTAAACTGAAGGTGAAATCGGACACAGAACAAAACACACTCTACAGGCATGAGGCATCTGATCTCTGAAGTAATGCAAGCTCATGTGAGACACATTAATATCTTTAAACCTCCATGTGTTTAATGATACAGCAATAATCCTGTTAATGTAGCTCTGTCCTAATTAACCATACTCCGCCCACCTGGGATTTAAACACACATTCAATGGTGACTGTATAGAATGCCGCAGCTGGGGTTTGACTCAGGTGAGGATCTCCAGGAGCAGGTATTTGAGCGACCTCACCTTAAAGCAACACTATGTAAAGACCATGTTCCCCTGGGTTTGACAGATTTTCCACTACATAACTATGATTTTCAGAAGACTTTACTATCACATGAGATCAAATATCTAGCCAGAACGTGTTACATCAGTGCAACTATATATTACAACCATGAAATTTATTTCTTCAACTTGTAAATATAGTTCAAGTTTTACAAAAATGCAGTCATTTGGTTAAACCATGGAATGATGCACACTAAGGTTACATCAACACACGTATTAAAAAAAAGCTTTTTATAATCTATCTCCGTCCAGACAAGAAAACAAGTTAGCCATACCACTTCGATGGTGGTGTCTAACTAAGATTTGTAAGTTTACAATCTTATAGAAATCCATCATGTCCAGGTCACAGCTGCTGGATGGGACCAATGGTGTGGCAGCAATGACAGTTTAGAGCACGTTTTAGGTTTGACAATAAAGCAGCTGTTTAACCATTAGAAATGTAAAGATGGCATTCCACTGATTAGATATAATTACCTTAAAATTGGGAGTCACAGGTGTTTCATCCAATCACCCTCTAAAGTACTCGCCTATGGACAGAACATAAAACAGACTCACCTGCTCCTTCAGTAGCAGAGCCATACGGTCACACATCTGGTTGCCATCGATGGAGGTGAGTGCGATGTAGAGGAAGAGGCCGTACAGAACAGGTTTGGGGACCCACTGCAGTGGGACGGGCAGCAACAGCACTGACACGCCGATGAAGATGTTGGCGGCGAGGGACGTCAGACGGGTCTCCTTCACCTGGACGATCCTGACCACACACAGGAAATACATACAATCCAATCAATCTGAGCAGAAACACAATGGTTTTAAACATCCAATGCATGTTCCTTTTTGTTATCTTGCTCATTTGGGTTTTTTACCAAGGTTCAATATTTATGGGGGAAGGAATAGTACAGTCATTAAAAAGATGGTGTTTTTCTTTTGTGAAATGACAGAAAATCAAAGCCTTTATCTTTTCAAATTAAACTTGCTTGTCTACTTAAACTCTTGTTATCAGCCACTTCATTACGTAATGCTTCACTTTACATTCTGTGGGTTTTAGGTCTGTAAAGTTGAGTTGAGAATTAGGTCACAGAAAAGCACCAGCTCCAGCGTTGTCAATTTGTCTTAATCCAAACCAAAGCAGTTTCTTTC